>JACCIC010000009.1:1075000-1185000 GCA_018907035.1 Sycobia sp. Sy_11
CGTTTAACTTGTTTTTTCTAAGTTTACACATTTTCATGGTGGTCAATAGTTGGGGCATATTTTTTTTTTTCAATGTCGAATAATATCTAACTGCAGCGATTTGTTATCGTGAATTTTTTTGACGAAAAACGACGCGCGTGATTGAATTTTATTTTCTTTCTATTGTTAGATAGAAAATCGGTTATCGGATAAAAACGAGCAAATAAGCTATTATCTGATATGTGTGCCTCGGGGATTTTCTCGCTCTAATCCAGATAAAAAGTTCGATCCACTTTCATTGAAAAAAAAGGCGCCTTAAACCCGTGCCATATGACTGCACGAAACATGGTCCTTGTTTTTCCTATTTCCTTACTATACCACGCGTTTTCACTTTTACAGGTTGGCTGCGCGCGCGTGAAAGTCTTATGAAATTACGTTCCGTAATCGGTACACGCACATTAGATCTCTGAAAGTTCTTAATACCACACTAATATTGACCTACCAGGTTTCTCGTTTATATTCATAAAAAATTAATACATAGGTACATTAGAAACGAAATAATAACAATAAGAATAATAACAGTAATAATAATAGTAATAGTAGTAATAATGACGAAAATCCAACATGTGTATCACGGTATTTATTTTCCCATACAGAGCCTCGCAGCATTAGCATGTTTCGAGCGAAGAATGGCGGAGGCACGGGGAGACGCTGCTGAGTAAAGCCCCCCCGAGCATGGACCACGTGCCGAGCCACTATTGCCCATCGTCGTCGGCTAAGCGCTCGGACATCGATTTCTCGACGATTCTTTGCCCCGGCGATTACTGCCATCAGCCGCGGATCAAAGTATCAACGGCCAACTGGCCCCTCGGCGCCATGTATCCGCACCGGAACCAGCAGCAGCAGCAGCAGCAGCAGCAGCAGCAGCAGCCACATCGTCAGCTGTTCGGCCCGGCCATTGCCGAGAACGCCAAAAATTACAATTTTAGGTAGGCCCGTCGTCGTATTGTATACATGGTTTTTTTTTTTTTTCTGCTTTGGGCAATTACTGTACGGGCGCGTGCACTTACGCGCACAGCAAGCGCACCTAACCGCAGTACTTGTATATGCTACGATAACGCCGTCGACGGTCGATTTTCATCATCCTCGCTTGGCCGTCTATCTATAGCATTACACTGCGGATGGAGTAATTTTTGTTGACGTTGGTCAATGAGTCATTGAAACGCACGAGATCTGCGGTGTCGCGATGCGGTCTTATTTACAATTTTAAACTATATATACACGTGCGATCGTCGTAGCGAGAATTCTTCCTATAGATCCTATCTTATCGACTTCCGAATGTAATTCACATATTTATTCTAAATAGTTCTAAATTTTTTTTCTTTTCATAGATGTATAAATCCTCATTTTATTTCATTTATAGCTTGAAATTTCAAAATTGTTGGGTTCGCTTCTTTTAAGTACATAAGGGATATAAAAAAGCAGAGAATTATATATGAAATTAAATACATTACGTGGTAATTTGTATCTTCTTACAAAATTTATTATTTGTTGTTTGTTGTTTAAATGATTGACCATGTTTGAGAATGCCCTTTATAAAATATTAATTTAATTCTTGCACTCCAAAAAATGTTAAGGAAGGGTACATAATTTTTATTTTTTGTTTTGAACAGAACATTTTAGACCATTTACACTATTGCATTAAAAAAGTATTAATTGTAATCTTAGTAATGAAAAAATTTGTGTCTAAGATATCTGCCACTAAATAAATAAATTATATACATAAGTAAATTCTATCTCAATTTATATTACTTAAGTAATTAGAAGACTTAGTTTTACTTGAAATTTCATTATTACTTATATCCAAATAATAAAATAAGATTATTTATTATTGAAATTTAAAATTGAAAATTCTACTTACCTCTCTAATATAAACTAAATTAATAAATCTTTTTATTAGTTTTCATTAAAGAAGCATTAATTGCAATCTTAATAACGATAAAAATTTGTTCCCGAGGTACCTGCTACTAAACAAATAAATTATATACGTAAATAAATTCATATTGCAATTTATATTTCTTTAATATTTTGAAATAGTAGTTGAATATAAATTACTTAAATAATAAGACTTAGTTTTACATGGGACCACATTATTACTTATATTCAAGCAGTAGTATTTTCATGTTATAATACTATAGTATTGAAATTTAAAATTACAAATTCTACTTACGTCATTAATAAATATTTTTATTAGTTTTATAGTTTTTTTTATGTCTCTAACTATTCCGGCGATTGCGACCGATTCGACTCTTCTTTCAGGAATGAATTAAATCGTTTAATGAAAATATGTATTAAGAAAAAAAATTAATTTGGATTTATATTAAAGATTTTATAAGGATTATTGTAAATAAAGGCAATCTAAAAGCTAGTATGAGTCTATTAATTTGTAAATAAAGACTGAGACTAATAAAAATGTTTCTTATTATTAAAAGAATTATTTTACAATTATTTGAATTTTTTTACAAAAGTTTCTGTTCTTGAGACAAAATAGAGAATGTTGAAAATTATTTTATTGAAAGTAATGAAAAATATTTCAGAAGTAAATAAATATTTATTAAAATATTTCAGCAGGATGTACTCGACCAAGCAATCGCTGAGCGTCGATAGTATGCCGACACCACCGAAAAAGGAGACTCTTTGGCAAACAGTCTTCAGAAGTGCAACCAACCTCCTGAGCGAACAACTGTCTCGAGGTGCAGGTTCGTTCAGCAAAAGCTGGTCCAACATGAATAATCCTCTATCGGTGACCGTCGTTTCGCCGGACTTTTACAAGTCTTTACAGAGGGGTAAGGATCAACTCATCAATCCTGCGGACAATTTCATCAGTTCACAAGTGCCGAGTAGCGAGGGTAGTCTACAGGATGTTTTATATGTTAACGAAATTTTAAGTGATAGTGCAAAGAGAATTAACAATTGTAACATTAGTGACACTAACGACAGTGACAAAAGGTGGGAGGAGTACAAGTGTATGTATGTAGATTATAACGGATTGCAAGAGAACGATATAATGGGAGATCAGAAAATTGTTAATAGTGTAAATAATATCAATTGCAAAAATTGTAGATCGCATTTTAATACCACTGAGGATAGCAAAACAGGTACTTTACAGTTTTATTTTACTGCTCTTAACACAATTCTATAATAGAGTTTAGGAAAAGTTTATAATGATGCATTTATAATTACAGAATATAGAAATATATTCTTTTACTTTTTGAGTGGATTTTATATATAATTGATAAAGATTTTGTAATAAAAATATTAATATTGGTTATTTTATTATAAAATTGAAAAGAATATTTATGCTTATGCTATTATTTGTTATTCAAATAGAAAGAATGATTTTCTTCATTTATATTTAAATATATTTTATGTAAAACAATATTCTTCTAAACGTTAAAAATTTTGAATCGTTTGATTCTAATTTAAAATCGAAAAGATACTAAGCCATTTTTATTTTGGTTACTTATTTTAAAATAAGATTCTAAATGCTTATACTAAATAAAAAATTATATAACATTCAAAATATTCTGGAAAATGGATCTTGTTCAATTTGATCAAAATATAGTTTGACATTCATACGCAATGTTCTTTAGTGTAAAACTGATAAAAAAGAATAGTTTTGAAAATGTTAAGCTTCCAGATAGAGTATTTAAACAAAATACTCTGTCATTTACCTTTCCTTCATCCTTTTTTGGATTCAATATTATTTTCATAATTTCTCTTTTGTTAATATTGATTAAAATATATTTCAATATGCTCATTAAAAGTTAAAACAAGTTTTTTTCAAAGAAACTGATAGTATTCCAGATAACATATTTCTGAAAGCTTAGAAATATACATTGATCATTTTTAAAAACAGCATTGTAAGACTTGGAATTTTGCATTTGGATAAACTAGCTTTTTTTAGTCGTTTTTCTGATAAATTTGATCAGGAACCAATTTCTATCAAGAATACAACATTATTTAAGTAAATTTGCATTTTACAAAATAAACCATTACTTTTTGACTCACTATGATATTTTTTTTCTAGGTTTGGATAGATCAACAAGTTTTGCTAATACGTTGATAGTCAACGAAAAACCAGTCATCTTAGAGACAACGGAACTTCCAGATCAAATGCTACAAACGCTTCAAAATCAGTCCCAGTCACAAAATTTGCCAACAGAAGCAATCCCAGTCACAACTATGCTGACGAACGCGTACAATAGGGTTGTTAGCAGCATGGTCGATATCCTGCAGTTACGTTCCTCGTCCCCGGAGCCCCCACCCACAGAGCTTTTTACAAAACGTGCCTGCTCCCCGAACAATCGTGCACAACATATCATGAACAAGCGTCTGCACAACATATCGAGTGTTCGGGGTAGAGGTCGGGCAAAATCACAATTAAGACGTTCGGGTGTTAGTCAGAAGCGACACCGGAAGGAGCGCAGTCGATACGATAAGTCTGAAGACATCAAAAGCGATATCGATAATTGGGAAGAATTTGAATACAGCACAAGTCCCGATAACGGTGTTGATGTTTGCGATTTCGCCTCTTCACCGCACAGTAATGATACTGACGATCTCGTAGTTCTACATACGAAGCACTCGAATGGTTTTACGCTTGCGGATGTAATACCGAGAAAAAGAAAATCGGGAAAAGATGAAAATTCTCCATCTGAGGACTGGGAGTACCTAAATGTTTCGTTCAATGTGCAGAGTTTAGATACAGACTGTAAGGTGGAACCAGATTGCAAAGATAAATTTACATTTAGGAAAAGATTGCTATCTGAAAGCTCCATCGATTCTGATGATAGTTACTGTATTGTGTTCGAGGATAATGATGATAGTGAGGACGAAGCCGATTTTCAAAATGAAAAAGACAGCTACATTGAAACAGAAACAGAAACAGAGACAGATACAGAGACAGAGACTGAGACTGAAGACGATACAGAAGTCGAAGTATACTCGACAAAGGTAAATACTTTTATGTTTTAGATAATCCATTAAAAAAAAGATTATATTGACCAATAAAATATAATTTATCAGAAAGAGAAAAAGAAAAAATCGATAAAACTTGTTATTCTTGGTCAATCAAGATGAAATCAATTTTATTAAAGTAAAAAGAATCAAAACATTTGAATAATTTTATAAATATAAATATAAAATTTATATATTTGTTAAACTATTAATTGTATTATTTTTCTATAGAAAACATAATTACATCAAATTATAAATTTAGTTCGTTAAAGTTGAAGGGAAACATTAATACTTTTTAATATTTAAACATCATATAATGCGATCTAAAATTTATATGTATTTTTATAAAACATTTTTCTATTCTATTTCAGGTGCGTTTTAACCCAATACCTGTCGTGCATACAATGATCCATTGGAATTACGCTTACAGAGCGGCGCGTCGAGGACCATGGGAAGAAATGGCTCGTGACCGGGAACGATTTCGAGCACGTATACATGGTATTGGTAAAGTTCTTGAACCCGTGCTAACGAAGCAGCATCGGGCGCGCATTTGGCAGGAGCGTTTTGTGGATTAAATAAAGAGAAGGGACAGTTATTTCTTATTTTAATCTAATATGGACTATACATAAATTATTAAAAGATAAAAAGTATTTTATATATATATATATAAAAAACCAATGTGTTTTTATATAAGTTCAATTGCAAAATTAAAGAAGCTGTCTTGATAAAGTACAAGCTACGGTTGTTAGCGAATTTAAACTATTGCATAGAAAAGACTGTTAATAAAAATCGAAAGCTTTTCAAGGAAGAAGCTTAGAATGTACAGATATAGAAAAGTATATGTATAAAAAGTGATAAAAGGTGTAGAAGTTGTTGGAGGTAAAAATGAGCTATTTTTAAATAAGCATTTTGCATATATGTTCTCTGCAAAATGTTTAATTAACAGTCAACGATTTGACCGATTTACCTTTCAAATTCTCTCAATATATTGTTTTGTTTTTATGCATATTTTCTGATGAGTTTTCTTTTGCGATTAACTTTGTTATAGTTAATGCGTGAAAATCATTCCCTGATGGATCTTAAGAGGATGTTATAAATCGCAGTTTTGTTTTTATTGCTGTTTGTAAATTTGTTAACAATTATTTCAATATAATGAATGAAAATTAGTATATTTAATTCAAAAAATTATAGCAGCTTGTACATATATAAGAAAATTTAAAAAATTTTCAATGTAATAATATTGATGTCGATTAAATGGCCAAATAAGATTTAATATTTCGTTGGCAATCTATAAGAAACGTAAAATATTGAAAACTATTTAATGGTTTCGTTTACATGAAACAAGTATAGAAAAATTTTAGTTTTGAGCGTGAATCTTTGTCTTCTTTTTCAAATTTAGAATTTGTAAAATAAAAGGAAAGTTTTTGGTCACTTTTCAAGATAATTTGTGTGGCTTGGATGCTAATTGTTTATCTCCTAGTAATAAATCTCAGGTGTCTTAATAACGCTTCATTTCCGAGTGTATCATATATAAATAGTAATGTAATTAGGAAAAATTTTGACTATCCCTATATTATGTATATAAGTAATATGAATTTATTCTGTGTATTTAAGTATCGAGGCAAGAAGATGGCGGCGATTTTGAAACTCGCTTCGATGCAATTTTAAGCATTTTACAAGCACGAACGGAGAAGAGATAAGTTAAAAAGCGACTTTTATTTTTCATAAATTCTGGGTTTATTTTTCTTTTTAATTATCGCCATTTTTATGCGAGTTTCTTTGTTGACGTCGAATAGAATTAATACTGTTTATGTCTATAGTAAATTAATAAATAATATATAAAATTATTAATTCTGTTTATTTTTTTATCACAGCTAACAATTACAAATTTTGTGTTATATATAATTATAAAAATTTTAAAATTTCATATTTTATATAAAATGATGTATATCATATAAATAATAATAATAAATATTGGAAGTTTTCATCAAGTTCTGTTTACTTGAAAAACAGTATTTAATTGCTTCATTGATAATTTTATGAGAATATTGACGAATACAATGACACAATGGATTGTAATTTTGCAAAATAATAATATTTTTAATATAATTCAACAAGATTGAGATAGTGATACATTGTACAATTAATTAACAATACTTAATCTATTTTTCTGACATGCTGGGTGTATATATATATATATATATATATATATATATATATATATATATATATATATATATATATCAGTAAGCTAAATGATCATAGATAAAAAAAGGTCATGAAAATAAAATTAAAATCCTGCATTTTTTCAATAAATTAATAGCTTTAATTTGAACCAAATAACCTTTATTTCAGAATATATATTTAATGTGACTTGTTCCAGATACTTAAAATATTAAATATAATGCTTATTCTTGATTTTGCAAAATATTTAAGTATCTCTATTTGCTATATTAATAAATGATCTTCATCAGATTAATTTTGAACGAAATGAATTTTGGAAGAAATTGGACGAAATGACTTTTTGAATATAGTCGTGATTAACAGTGTAACAACTATATTAAAACATAGATGAAAGTAAATAAGATATGTGTATGAAGTAAGTTTTAAATGAAAACGTACTATGGTTTCTAGAGAAATTAAACATTTCCAGCATGACAAAAACAATAATTGTGTCGCTCATTATTATAAGCATCATACAAAATTATATAGTTATAAATTTTATATAATACAGTTGTAATTTTTTTCATGTTCGGTCTTACATTTTTTTACTTTTAAAATATATTTTTTTTATTAGAAAATATGTTCTGTCCGCGTAGAAAATAAGAACCATTTTTGAATAAATAATAGATATTTCGAGAATAGAATCTTCGATTTTTAAACAATTTTTTATAAATTTTCAAGAATAATTATCTAAATAATTATCTTCTCATCTCAACGTTGAATGCATAAATATACGTTCGATCAACTTGTATTCTATATAAATTATTGTAAAATATTTTATAAGTATAGGCTTGAAATATAAAAAATAATGTAAAAAAAATAAAACAGTATATTTTTTATTACAGTCACGTTTTCTTTCTTTTTAAGATATGTTTTATTTCAAAACAACTTTAATGTTTCACGCTTAATTATCTGAGTTACAGAGTTTTGTTTTTTGATTGCAATTTTTTTTTATTATTGTTACTTACTTTTGCTTTTCTATCCTAGTGATATTTGATTTTATTTTTACAGCATAATAAAATTGGAAGATAGCGAAATACGCATATTAAATATATAATTTAATTTATAATGAAATTCAATGTAATGATAAAGCATGAATTTGATTGCCGTCGAACGGAATTTTTTGGAGTCATTTTACGATTTACATACATAAGATGGATTTCTCGGCAGAGCCGTCAATGTATAATGCGGGGTCCTGTACTAAAACAATGCAGACACAATTTTTTACAGGCAGGTGCATTTCTATTGCAGTTGATCGATCAGATAATGCAGCAAGGTGGCGAATATTCTGAAATTCATTTTGTATAGGCTAATAAATTGATTCGAATTTAAATTGACTTTGAAAGTAAAAAACAAATTCTATTCGTAAATGTACTAATAAGGAGGGGGTCACATATTTGGGTCCTATCTTTTTCCCGTACCACACAGAGTCTTCTCTAATATATCCAAATAGAACATCTGTACAGCCATTCTTTTAGACGCCTCTCTGGAACAAATATATTGAAAATTACAATTTTTAATATTCAAACTCGAAGTACGAGATGATGTTTACATTAAAAAAAAAATTTGTAATTATTTACTGGAGCACGTATTTGTTAAAAATTTTAAATGTCATTATCTCTGTTCCAGAGAGAAATCGAAAAGAATGGCTGTACAGATGTATTTAGATAGATTAGGAAAAATTCTGCGAGTTACAGCCAAATACAAGATTTAAACATTCGACTTCCTCCTTGTAGGGTTGAAATACTGAGTTTAACGAAACAACTTGTCGGGTTCGTCGTTTTAAAAATCAACAACGCAACAACTTTACACCATGTAGCTGACAAAAAGTGTCTTTATATAAATCAAAAGAGAATCGAACAATTTTCGAACACAGATCGTATACCCGAAGAAGAACAGAGATGAATTGCAGATATTTTGGCTTGATCTTCCACGCTGAAATTTATTTATATTTATTTTAATTTAATGTTCACAATTAAATTTTAAAGGACGAATACAGAAATTCAGTGTTCAAAAGAAGGCTAGATTGTTTATCAATTACGATCTATAAAATATAATAGCTTTGTATATAAGAAAAAATAACTTGGAAATTTTCGAAAAAAACTCTCCGTCATGCGATATAAATAATCGTTTGTACTTTTTTTCCTCACTAATTTACATTACTAACATTTATTTAAGAACTATGTGGGCGTTGGAAACGGAAAACTCTTTGTATTTATTAGCATTGATACTGATTGACACAATATTTCCTACTATGTTTTGTATGCAAAATATTATTATATTTATAAATATATGAATACACATATATAGTCATCTAATATGTATTAATTATTCAATCGTAAACGTCGTGCACGGGGCATCTACGAAGATTATCATGAAGGTATATATCGTACTAAAAATACCGAGTGAGCGTATTGTTTATACATGGTATATATATTGTTATGATATACGTAGATACACACGCACGCATTTCAACGTACATAAATGCGTCTGTAATAAATGCGGGAACAGTGATGCGTGCAATTTTCCGCGTGGGAAAGCGCATCTCCGCAGCGCTGTGCGGATTAATTAAAGAAGCATATATAATTATGGATATAGATTGCGGGTATTGCGGCGCTTGTTGCGAAACAATTAACTCCTCCCCCCCCCTTTCTCTCTCTCATTACCGCGGCGAGCGCGTAAATATACGAACCGGGATTCTTTACCCCTCTTCCTCGGAGCGCGGAGCCCTCGCGTTATCGTCGACGAGCTTTTTTTTCTTTTTTTTTTTTTCGTAACATCCCGACGACGATGGCATCAGGCGCGTATTACACGCGTACGCGCACCAAGGTGCGTTGCTCGTAGGAACCGTGTCAAGGTCACGGTGCAAGCGACGGTACACGCCCGACGTGACGTGTACTTATTTAGACGTGTTATATATATATATATATATATATATATATATATATATATATAACTTTTTTCCTTCGTCGTGGCGATGGCCCTCGGAAGATTTCTTTTTTCTTCTCTTTTTTTTTTATCGTGCGTCTGTCGCGTCGTACGCGTACGCACGCGTAGATATACAATGGTTACGCGACAGATCTATGAATGTTTCGTACGATATTCCACACGCACACGCACACACACAGATAAATTCTTGCAGCGAATAATTTCTATAACGAATGATGATTTGTCACCACATATAGTAAATAAGCATGTCATTATATTATCGGCCTATACTTGCTGTTTTATATGTGGCGTGAAAGCCAATTCTGCAAGAATTTTCGATATTATAGTGTTTTATAACCCATGATTTAATACTATAATATATTTACAGTGAATATTCGCAATTTTAAGCTACATTGTTTATTTGTGTAACAGAATAAATATTTTAAAAAGTTATGTATCAATTTAAAGAAGTATAATATTGAAAATTTAAAGTTATATATATATATATATATATATATATATATATATATATATATATATAAATTGAAATATTTTATTGTTTTTACAGGAATAGAAAATCAACGATTATTTATGCACACAGTGTATAACGAGTATGATACATCTTTTCTGAAGCGTCTCTATATTTATCTTTAACAACTTTATCTTGTTTTTACAGATTTTATATCGATACTAATGATCCTATATAATTTTAAGTTATGATAAAATAAAAATAGACAAGAAAAAAGCCAGACATATATAATAAAGAAAAATTTAAAGATAATGCTCTGCTATAAACTTTCATTTATATACGAATGGACCTTTTGGGTATTGCTCATTTTACATTGAAATATTTATCTAAATCACGTTTAAACTTTATATTCCGTTCATTTAATTTGTTTACATCTTATGAGAAATTTCCAATTATTTTGCGTATTTCTAAACTAATGAAAAAGGCGCTATTAATTTCAGTCTGACACTAAAGGCCCGCGACTACTTATATCGAGAACAATGCATTTGTCCCGCTACAATTTTAATGTTCTCCAAAGTCACAGTCCGGCAACTGATATATTTATTTTTCTTGCTGGAATTTGCAAACTTTAATCTTTTATGCTCTGGTTTTTCTATATGGTCAGAACGATTGTTCGTGTGAACCAGGGTCAAAATCAACGTTTTACAAATTTCATTTTCAGTCTCATTCTAGACTGTTGATCCTATTCAACGTGCTCTTGTACCGTTTCGAAAATAGATAATTTCCGTGTTTCCTTTTATACGCCCTTATTTGTTAATTTATCCAGATACGTGGATTTCACCGAAATCGGTTTCAAATTCCACTTTGAATGATGTATAATCACTTGAAATTATACAGACAATTATTTTACGTATACTATTCGAGCGGGTATAAATAAATTCGACGATACGGCAGTGGATAAAATTAAAAAGAAAAAAAAAACGAAAAATTTTTTTAATAGAGAATGAAAATTTAGAAATTTGTTTTTAATTCATATTGATACCTCGAGCTGCTTTGGATATATTTCTTGAACAACGTTTTTACATTTACTATTATACATTGGGTGAGTTTACACCTAATATAAAATAAATGTAAATTTTTCTATATTTAGAAATAATATAGAAATACATATGCATATATATATATATATATATATATATATATATATATATATATATATATAATAATTTTAATTACATACATATCTAGCATGATAATCGACGCGATTCGCGATCATATTATCTATATCTACGTCAGAGGCTGCGTCAGGCACGCAATGAATAAAACATTTGTACGAACAAGGAGCCTTATTGTATACAATGTGCTGCTAATCTCGTTCGCTTGTATATGCAAATGTTAAATTCCATGCTAAAAGTGGAAGAAATTCTGAAAAAGGGATGTATTTAGGTGCGGTTTTTGTAGACTGTAAAATAGGAGTGACGTTTCTTTATTTAAACTATTCAAATTTGCCGGAAAGACATTTTTTAATTTTTACTCATCTTATTTCAATGAATTAATTGAATTTTTAGTATTCTTATTAGTTAGCTTAATGTGCATTTAAAAAATCGTTACTCATGTGTCTTTAAAAATTGTAAAAGCATTGTATACATTATCTCTATACTCACTTTTAAATGTATTCAATGTTCCTCTTTCTTAAACGAATCTATTTCGATCATAGAAATTGAAATTATTAATATTATAATAAATTATACTTACAACATTGTTATATCTAAGGATTAGAGAGTCAGTATGATGAATCGGTAAATTTTTGCTTGAACAAATTGACGGAAATTCTATTTCGCAATAGATTTTTTAGTCACATATAGATAAAAACGCAAGATGTATATAGATAGAAAAGCTGACATATCATACTTATGATATGTAGGCTCATTATTTTATAATTTTTTTCGAATTGTTTTTTGTTCGATCCCTCCATCTCGTTTTGTTGTCGAAACTTGCATTAGGTAATTATATACGAAATTCTACGTATGCTATGTACAACCAACGCCTTCCTTTATTCACTTTAAGCAATCTGAACAATGAAGAAAAAAATTAAAATTCATTGCATGAGTGTTAGGAAAAATGAAGCAAGTAGTCGGATATGAACAAAAATGATTTGACAATATATTGGAACGAAATGTTTTTTTTGTGTATCGTCCTTTTTATCGACAGCGTTGCGTTTTACGAAATTTTAAATATTCATCACCTTTACAATATATAGCAGAGTATATATATAGAGAGTGAGTGAGAGAGAGAGAGAGAGAGAGAGAGAGAGAGAGAGAGAGAGAGAGAGAGAGAGCCATCGCGGGGCCTGTTTAGCTAAAGATAAAATGGATGCGGTTGGTTTTTACGGATAAAGAAACGCCTGTAAATCATACGCGATAATTTCCGACTAAGGTCACGGTTTGTGCGTATATATGTTATACATCTATAATATATATATATATATAATAAAAAAGAAACAGGTTCGCATCCAGCATTAAATAATCTGTGATACTTACTCGGACTCATATAGTAAAAGAAACTCGGATATAAAAGTGGAAATTCTCACGATATATATACCTTATATATATATATATATATATATATATATATATATATATATATTACAAAACGTCCCGTGGCACAGAGAGTATTTCATTATTCTATGTAATTATAAATTTATATCTAAGTGTACACAAGTTTTTAAACAGTGCGACACTTCGTATGTATATTTGTCGACATTATTTCACAGAGTCGGAAAAGAAGATCGCAAAATTACTATAGACTGTATTTATTTATACTATATGCGTCGTTTTAACATTTGCGCATAAAACTATGGTTGTAATGGCAGAAATATTATACTATAATAATATTCATTTAAAGTGGAAAGGCGGGGAAGAAAAAAGAGAATAGTTGATCCATTGTTAAAAGTACTCCAAGGGAAAATTAGGTCTCATTATGAAGGTTACTTAAAAAAAATTTTTTTATAACATAATGAGAGAACTACATATATATATATATATAGTATATATGCAAGTCTTTACAAAGTAATATGACGTACTTTTCAATATAAATTAACAATTTCTATTGCGTATGAAGAATTGGTTTTTTCCAGGACATTAAAAAGATTATTACATTTCTCTCAATATTGTAGTTAAGATTGACTGTTTTTTTTATCATAATCATAAATTTTTTCAAATCGTAAAACTATATATCCCGCTGTCACGTTATCGAAGATTTCGATTTGTATGACGCGCATCGGGTCTAGACAATGAGACGATATAGCGAAACCGGATTTAAAATCTTCTGTATACGGTGAAAATTAAAAAAAAAAAAAAGAAGCAAAACAAAATTCATAGAGTTGGATATAAAAAGAGATAAATATATACAATAATCGTGAATCATGAAACGGAAATAAAATGGATCGTGATGAGGTTCGTATAACAGAAGGATTTTAATAGATTTAAATTTTTAATCTGATAGATAGAGCATATAGATAATCTTTATAGCGCTCAAAATTTCCTTTGTTATGCAAATTGCCATTCTTATAGAAGTGCATATACTTTCCCAATGGTATATGTATATATGTATAACTTCATTAGCTATTTTTATATATCTTTAAATGGATTCTCCTTGAATTACAGCAACACAAATGCATTCAATATAGATGAAATAATCTCTGCGAGTACATAATAACAAGTATATTAGATAAAAATGTAACGTTAGAACTTGGTAATTAACGTTGGAATTTACTGAATATATATATATATATATATATATATATATATATATATATATATATTTACATATGTATGTATGCATGCATATTATGGTGTATAATATATATTCAATTCACTGCAGTAAATACTGTATAATTAACATTATTATTTTAGTTATTTATAGACCGTTTTACTTATTAAAAGTAGCGTAAGCAGAAATCATTCAATATATATATGTAGACAGAAATATCAATTAATGCAGGGTTACATATCACATATGCCATTGAAAATGTGTGCCAGTGCAAGGAAAATTTCTGAGCTTTCGGATTAGCTACTTGAAAAATCTAATCATCCTAGAATGGACGTATTTAAAAAATTGTACTTCACATATACTTGAAACATATTAAAGTATTAAACTTTTGAATACTGTCGAGAAGTTGTCTAGGGCAAATGTGTAAAATATGAAAGAAAAAGAATTTATATATTGTCCAAATTTTAAATTTTACATTGTGCTTATATATAGGAAATGGATCAGACTTGTAATATAGGAGATGAATCCATATTATGCATTCTATTGTATAGCTGTTAAAATAGATTAAAAAAAAATGTAATATTTTTATGTATAAGCGCGCACAAATCAAGAGAGGCCTCCCAGTTGCTGCTTTACTTTGGCTATTGGTTCCGCACATAATCTACCTTGATTTTCAATGCAGTAAATAGACTGTTCTAGAGCATATATACCGAATAACATTCCAAATTGACTGACATTCTACGCTGCTTTTACTGTTTTTTCTATACCTATTATAGAATAAGGTTTGAACTGATTTGCTATATAATTATATATATATATTTATATTCTGCATTGAAAGTTTTGATCTTTTTCATTTACATTAAAAAAATAAAAAATGTATATACACACTCCGATCAATTCTACTTAAGTGAAAAAGAAAAAAAAAAGCACGAAAGAAAGAAATTAGAAACCGCAGAGGCGAGCGCGTAGAGCGAACGGGTGCATGGTGGGGGGGGGGGGCTTCATTGAAAAAAGGTCATTTGCACCTGCAGTAGCGCGCGCGCGCGCGCGCCAGTTACATGCACCGATGTGGCGAGGCGAGCGTGCGACCCCGCGCACCGCGCGCTCGGAGACACCGGAAGAGGATGGGCCCCGCGCGATGTAGCAATTGACGACGACGTTATGGGCCGTTGACTGGCTTATTGGCACATTGCGCTATAACGCACGCGCCACCAGCAGCGTCTGTTGCACCGCCTGTATATATATATACACAGGACATCTATATGCACGACCCGACAATTTTTTTTTCCTTTCTTTTTGTAACGGCGCTGCTCAGTCAGTCTCGTATACTTACATCTGCGTTCCACGAATTATTTTAGTTTTTATTATTGCTTTCAGTCATCAAATTGCTTCACTGCTCATTGTATTATTGTTTTACCGAAGAGAGTAACACGCCTTGCTTATGTTACGATGCGTGCTTGCAAAATGTATTTCATTTTTGTTTTTGTTTTTCTTTCTTTTTGTTCTTTTTTTTTCATTATTAACTATTGGTCACGAACTAATTTAGAAATTTGATTGGAAAATATTATTATAGAAAATTAGGGTTTGATACGTGTAAAAATTATATTTGGGTTCGATAATAAGATGTGTACTTAAAACACTTTCATAGAATATAACGTCAAAATTCGATTGTACTATTTCGAATGAAAAGCTCTAGAATTTTTCATATCTTCACCGGGATAAAAATTCATAGTAGTTTTAATCAATTTTATAGTAAGAATGGATTTGAATTTGCATAGAAATGAAGGAGTTTCAAATATCAAATTTATATGTTATTGTAAACAAAGTTTTTTTTTATTTACACCCAATGTAACTAAAAAATGTGCCCATTCGTATCTGTACTTTTTAAATATTTATGGTGTGAGTTTTGGTGGCAAACTAAAACTTTCTGGATTTTCTTCAAGTAAACAACCCAGCACTTTTGGAACAGATAATAAAGTACTTGTGATGATAGCTGGATATGCAATTCCATCTTTTCTTTGGTAACCAATTAACAATCTTTTACTAATATAATCGCCACAAGCTGATATATGTCCAACTTCAATGTATTGATTAGAATGTGCTGACCACATTTCAAATGAAATTCTCTTACTTTCAAATGAATTCAGTTCTTTGATAGATCTATTTATGATTCGATAATGGCAGCCCATTTCATCATAAATCCTTGAACCTGTTGTTATTAAATGTTGAATCTCATCATTATATTTCTCACTATTCTTTGTGTCTACGATGGTTAATGCACTTGTAACAGATGCTTGACAAGCAGAAAATAATCCATAAGCTTCAGAAATATTGGAGCGTGGTAAATAATATCTTCCAGTAGTAAAAATTTTTATAGGTAAATCTTTTTGTTTTGTGTATTTTTTTATAAACATTGCCAGCATCGCAGGAATACTAGCACCACCAATTAAATGTAAACGATTAACCAAATAATCTTCTTCTACAGAATCTCTATTTTGCAAAATAAATGATTCCATGGAATTTTCGTGATCCATACCACAACCTTCAAGAATTATACTTCTAGCAAAATCAGGTGCTGCTACTCGGATGAAACCACTTTCCTTCAAAATTTTACTTGCTAAAGCTAAAGTTTGCAGTTCAAAAAGAACAGCTTTGTTGCAGAAATAAAATTGAATTGGATTTGTGTAGTCTAACAAGTTCAATTTTTTGCCTATATCTAAGTGACTTTCTGTTTTGCCATTGTAGATACATGATTTTTCTCCAACGCATTTAAGTAAAACTGAATTTTCTAACGGTGTTTGCTTATCAATTTCATTAGGTAATCTTAAGATTTCAGGTATAAAAGTTTCTTCCAATTCCCATATAGCTTCTTTCACTGTTCTTATATCCTGTTTTAAAAGATTCATTTGTGTGTGTATACCATTAATTTCTTCTTCCTCTTGAGGTGAAAAATTTGTATTCTCATTCTTTTTATTTCGAATGGTTCTTATGCTATTTTTAAATTCTTCAAACTTTTCTTCTAAAGTTTTCTTGTTTGAATGAAGATATTGATAAAATTGACAAGTTTTTTCTAATTCTAAAATGTTTATTTTCACATCTCGTAGATCTAGTTCTTTTTGAAGTTTATGTACATCTGCAAAACGATTGTGCAAGTCTAAATCTGGTGATATATAAGCAAATGTTTTACTTGCTTTACTTCCAGGAATAAATAATGCCGAACTATAAGATCTAGGACTACTAAAAACATTTAACGAAGTTATAAGTTTTAAGGCTTGTAAATTTATACAAGATTTATAATAAAAGTTTCTTAATATACAATACACCATTGTAAAGTTTTTTCAATTTGAGATTTACTGAAACTTTCAGTAAGATATATTTACTCATCTATTCTTGGTGCTTTGGTCATTTTTTCAATATCATCTTCAGTTTCTATAGTCTTAATTGTCCGTTTTTCTGGCAATACAAAATTTCCTTTCCCAGCAGCTCGTTCTGATTCTTCAATACTATAAGGTTCTATTTCAAGAGCTTTCATACGCCTTTTGTGAACCTTTGTAGTAAAATGATCTTGTAAAGCTCTTTGATTTATAAAATAACGTCTGAAAAATGTTATAATTTTTATGTAACTATGCCTTTTGTTATTATTCATCTATAAACATGAATAAATTTACTACAGCTTGGATAATGCATTTATATTAATATTACTATTGTAATAATTTACTTAAAAATATAACAAGAGGTTATAAACGCAATTCTTTTAATGCAAACAAGACTTACGCGCAATGAATACAGTAATGTTGAGCTGCTCCTGGTTTATCTAAATCTATTTCTTGATTAATTAATTGTCTAGCAGTCTCTTCTTTTAAATCTTCGTCAATCTAAAAAAAGTCATAATAATTATAGTATTGCTGTAAAATAAGAACCATGTGGTTTTGATGAAATTAGCGTAGAGGTTAGTATATAATTACTTCGTCAAGATCCTTTGTTCTTCTTTTTGTTCTCCAACTTTTCTTTAAATGTAAAATTCCTTTATGGTGCTTTTTGCGTCTGTAAGGCATTTCTACACTAATTTAAATATTATCATAGCAAATTTAATGGTTTTATTGTATTATTACTTGCACTTGCAGACTATTGTCAGTCACGTGTTTTGTAATAATAAGCCATCATATGATCAGGTACAGGCATCGAAATAGGTTATGTTTTGGTTAATACATGGTTAATACGGCTACCGTGGCGGATGCGCGGTGTGCCAGAGTCTCTTGTTGCACAGTTATACCAGTTTGTACCTGATGCGGCCACACGTGCATTGGTGCATGCAGGCTGATGCAGGGAAGACCAGGGGAGACTATAACATCTGTATTTCGAGATTCAAGACGACCACGAGATCATTCGATGATTTTATTTAAATGTTAATGTTTTTTAGATTGATGAGTTCAAATGTCGAGGTTATATACCAAGTTCAATTGTGATCTCGATTTGAGATATTGCCCATTTCTGGAAAAGCAACGGTGATTTTTCAGAAAAATAAAGGAACTGCATTATATAATTCAATAATTAAAATATATAATTATATTCTAAAGATTTTTTGATTTTTACATATTTAGTTGTAAAATTTGTATTTTAAAAAGTTGTAACGAAATTTCGCGAGGTACGCACTTTGCGTCAAATTATTCGCTATGAAATCAGAAATAATTATGAGTAATTTTTTTTCTATTTTGTTGAAATTCAGAAGGTAAAATTTCGTTATAATCAAATGAATACTTGTATTCTCATGTGCATTTTATAAATGTAATGAGTTGAAATTTTTACTGATTAGAGTATTTTATATTAATATTTTGATATAATTACGGCACAGTAAAGAATTAATATCTATTACTTTAACATTAACATGAGACATATTGCATTTATTAATAATCTTTTTTCTAATAATATAATTTAATTTCTATAAATATTAAAAAATAATTTTTAACTGGAGTTTTAGTATTAAAACATTAGAGTTGGTATTTAAATGATAAAATTCATTTTGAAATCATGGAATTTCTATTTCATTTCATATATATATATATATATATATATATATATATATATATATATATATATATATATATATATATATATAAATGAAAACTTCTTTTCATTTCTAAATAAAAGAATTCATAATAGAGATTTGAGATAAAACAAAAAAGCCAGCCTTTAAATGGAAATTTAAAAGTAGTTTATTATGGCAAAACAGGATTTTTTTAAAAGCTTCCTGCATGGATTTCGAGAAAGGACATGAATTTGTCGAAAAGAATTCAGTGAAAGGATGGTAAGGGTTCATATATCAGCTTTATTTTCCTACATGATAGGATGCAACATCCTTTTAAAAAGCAAATTTGAAATGAATTCTGCAAGGAGAAAGTCGATTCATGTTTTTTGTTGTTTGTAAGGACGATCTCGTATCTTTTTAGAAAGAATTCATTGAAAGGATTTTGTACGAATATTACAGTTCTTTAAAAAATATCCTTATCATCATTTTTTCAGATTTAATTCTCATTTCCTTTTGATGAATATTTTTATTCAAAAAAATTTATAAAGAATTCTTTATATGCAGAACTTGGTCGGACATGGCCAAAAGTCCTTTTACACAACCTTTTCAATAATGAATTGATGCTTAAAATTCCATATATATATATATATATATATATATATATATATATATATATATATATATATATATATATATATGCTTTAGCAAAAATCCGCGTATTTCAGGGACAGCGCGTAGAATATAAGAAGCAAATATAAGCAGACTGTTATATATGTATATACATTTCGAGCACGAGAGTACCGAGAGAACCGCTTCTTTCGGAACTTTCTGCTGTCGAAGAAGCGCTCGGGAAGTGAAAGTGAAACACGTCCGTGGGAGTGAAAGAGAAAAAACAAAGTAACCTTACATTGCGGACCTTAATGAAATTAAGAGCCGCGCTCGCGTGCGTCGATGCTTCGAAAATCCGAGTGTTCGAGAAGGTAATACAAGCGCGCGCGCGCGCGCGGGGAAAGGAAGCGTGCGAGGCGAGCGAGCGAGCGGCCGGGTCCATTGGTCGTTCAATGTTTTATTATGCCTGCGACTAATTTTGATCACTGAAACACGTGCGAAATAGTTGAGAATTATGCACATTTTTTAAAAATATTAGTAATTTAATATTGTCCAGGGGTATAATAAAAAACATCCGATTGAGAAGGGAAAATAGCCATTTTAATATCTTTTAATTTAACTAACAGAAAGGTCGGTCAATCTTTTCTATAGGGATTAACAGCTTTTTAATTTTCCACACAGTTTAATAATATAGAAATTATTAGCAAATTATAAAAAATGATTAAAATTATTCTTTAGCTATATGCTCGGGTTACGATACAAGTTTCTACATTTTTCTAAAAGATTATACAGATTTGTTTTTAAATATGATTAAAAATTAGGATGTCCACCGGACTCCCCCTTCCCCCTTGCGCGTGTTATATAAAGCTCGCCAGAGAAGTGTATATACGTAATTTTTTTAATGTTGCGCCAATTTGTCACTTTACGCCCACATTCGTAAATCACGGCTAGCACATCACCTTGTGAAAAACATTAAAAGAGAGCACTTTTGCAAAATCCACTTAACGTATGATATAGTACTCATTGTGCAAAATAAATTATAATAAAATATATTATTTAAACTAAAATTTATCTTTCGATTATTTAAAAATTGAACTTGAAAAAAAAATTTCGTTCACGATAGAAACTTAGATAATACTTTTTTATGGTCAACTGCGAGCAACAGATATTCGTATTTTTTTGAGCAATAAAGAAGTTTCAAATTTTCGATATCGCAATATAGCCAAAAAGATGTTTGAAAATTTTAAGTTTTAAAAAGTAATTGTGTGCATTTTGATTTATGCTTAAGGAAAGAGAAATTTTACGATGTTTCATTTGATTTTTCGGTCATTAAAATCTTTTGAAAAAGCATCATTCTCGGATATAGTAAATATACGGTTTTTTGATAGACATTTAATATTAACATAAAAAAAAAAATTGACATCTAATTTGACAGCCATTCTTATACTTGCAAAACGAATATTTAAATAAACGACGTTCTTTGATTAATTTTTATTATATTCTTTACAAGTAAAAATATATACTCTAATTCATTAGCCCTCAGGCGACAGCGCTATAGAAATTAATTTATTTCAAATTAGAATTATTCCAAGATCAAATAGTATACAATTATAGCTTGTTTAGCGCGATCATGAATATATATATATATATATATATATATATATATATATATATATATATATATATATTATTTTAATGTTCGTTTCAATTTCGAAATCCGCACTTATATCGATATGTATATAATAATGATAATTATTAATTTCCTTCTCCGTGGGCTCTATCGGCATTAATGAAACTCTTACGAAAACTAATTCTTATATCGACATCATCGCCCCCTAATATTTCTAAAACTCGCCGATTCGCGTCCGCGGCCCCGAGGCGCGGATCTCTAAAACTTTAAGAAATCGCGCTCGTCGACCTTTGACTTTGCGCAATGGAGAAGCGTATCGTAATATTTATGCAGGTATATATGCATATGTAATCATATATATATATCTATATATGAAATTTAAGCGGTGAACAAAGGATGCATTGTCGGTGAGTTACATATTTTAAATATACACGAAGTGTTCCTATATATATATATATTGAAGTTTGCCCACGTGTCTGATCCTTGTATATTGTGTCCGCTAAAGCACAGAGAGAGATGTCGCTTTCACCTTCGAGTATATATGTATGCGTATATATATATATATATATATATATATATATATATATATATATATATATAAGATCAAAAAGAGGGACCTACTTCTTCTTTTTTCCTGTATTGGCGTTTCGGAGCGACGAACGAGTTTTCTTGACGAATGGGCGGGGGAGGGGCGGAGTGTGGGTAGGGTGGTGGGACTACTTTTGAAGTATATGGATGAGTGCACGCGAATACAAACATACGCTTCGTGCGCGCGCGCGCGGGACATTTGGCGCGGAGTCAAATTTTTATTAATACCTATATAGCGGGATGCCGATTGTTTCGCTTCGTTTTTGGATTTTAATATATGCAAGCATGCACGGACACGTTTGTGTGTGTATATATATATATATATATATATATATATATATATATATATATATATATATACACATACATATAATTATACAGCTACGACATACTGTTCCATTTGTATAAAATAAGAGCATATATATATATATATATATATATATATATATATATATATTCATGTATAAGATATATATAAGATATATGGTCAGATTATCGGAGCTATATGTTTTCGGGATGAGTATTTATACAGACGCATCCGGGATTCCCTCGCTGATGTAAAAATAGAAGCCAGAAAATAAAAGACAGCTTTTAGTTAAATGGAACTTAAGATTCAAGCGGCTTTTCGCCTGCAACTTATATTAATATATATATACCTATATATACAGAACTCGAAAATTTTGTTTGTTTTTGGTCGATATGCAACGAATGTATTCCATTACTGTATGAATAAACATTATCATATATAATTACAGTCACTCTATATATATATATGCGACTTAAAAAGTGAATTTTTACAAGTACGCGTATTGTGTTTAATATATAGATTTGTTCTTAATACTCCAACCGGATCATATTAATACTACATCAAAACGCCTATGTATACATACACATCTAACAGTTTTCATTTTAATGACAGACGTATCATTTATTCATAGAAATTTTATCAAGTATTTTTAGTTATGGCATAATGATTTACGTACTACAATGAATAAAATTTATGTATGTATATATATATATATATATATATATATATATATATATATATAGATATGTGTGTGTGCGCGCGCGTGTGTGTGTACATGAAGTAAACACGAACAAAATATAATTTACGTTCCAAAAAGATGAGGAAAGAAAAAAAAAAGTAATAGCGCGCATCTTAGCGAGCGCGCGCCCCCAGACCCACGCCGATCAAAAAATCAGCGAAGCGTCCGACAATACGATCGCTCGGGCGTTGCATGCGAGAGAAGAGGAGGGGGAAAAAAGAGCAAAGCGATTTGTGAACGTTAATGCATAGGTGCGTGTATATGCACGGCGCAGTCGAGCCAGTCCTTCTATTGTCCTGCTATACATATATTATATATATATATATATATATATATATATATATATATATATATATATATATATATATATAATAGGTTTTCACCTCGGTTTTCACTCTCACAATTCTGCTCGGACCTTCTGGAACGTTCCTTCCTCGTTTCGAGCGTGTATATATATATATATATATACATATATATAGTATATATTTACGTTGGTATTCCGTAAACGTGTAATCATCTCCATCTATGTCCTTTTAGATGCAGTCGTGCCCTATACTTTTTATATTTATTTAACAATATCTCTCTTTATCTCTTTGTGTGTGTATACGCGCGCGCGCGCGCGCGTTATTCAGAAAATAAAATATCATTTGTTCGTGCTCGCTTTCGTTTAACGACGTTAAACAATTTTCAAAGACTTTCACAGACTTGCTTCAGAGTTTGTGCGTGCATTCTTATAAAATTGTCACATTGGAATTATATACCCTTTGTTGGAAAAATTCAGCTGTAAAATTTAATTTACATTTTCAAACGTAAAATCACTTTCGAATATTGTGTGATTTCTGGTACGTAAATTCTCAAATTATCCTGTATAATAAGCTTAACAAAAAAAACCTACTTTTCATTTATTGGCATCTTTCGATTCGAGTTCGATTTAAAATTTTTATATTTCATTTATTAACTTACTGTTTTTTTTTTCATATTGGAAAAATGAATTCATATTGTCGAATTATAGAATTTCGATTTGTAATAATTAAAAAAAAATTCACATGTTTTTGGATATAGGGTAATTAAAATTTTTTTTGCTTCATCTCCCTTTTTTCGTTCGAATTCGCGGCCAAATGTAGAGAAGTAGGAGTTATTTAAAAAAATTCTTTGACGAAATTTATGGTATATCAAATTTATTTAGGAAAAATCATGCAAACAGCGTTTTCTAATTCCTAAAATTTTTAGATTTTCCCCGTTCGAATTCAACATTTAATAGATTCGCGGCCAAATGTAAAAATCTATATATATATATAGATTCATAAGTATTCTTTCTTTCTATACAAATTTCTTTATTTATAGTATAATACTATTGTCAATACAATGCTGAACTTCAATGGTACATAATAATGTACTTCAAATAAGGAAATCTGAATGACAGAATGAAGTGTTGGTTGTGATCATTTTCTATGAGTCAATATCTATTGTAAATAGCAAACGCAATCCCTTCTGTAAATACAATTCATAATATATATATATACCGTTTGTATTGAGTTACGCTAATCTGAGCTAATAATTGATTTCGACAGCTTCTTATAGAGCTTGGGTATAACTATATATTCTGTATATTTAAATGCGTCGATGGAAAATTTCACTGCTATATATATATATATATATATATATATATATATATATATATATACATATATATATATATACGTATTATAGGCATTTGTTACAAATAGCACGAGTACCAGTGAAGCACCAAGAATCAACGCTGGTAACAACAAAACTATTCCATTCCATATATATACAACTGCCTCGCCTTGACCGCAAGAAAGTATAATCCCCTCCTCTCTCTCGCTCTCTCTCTCTCTCTCTCTCTCTCTCTCTCTCTCTCTCTCTCTCTATCTCTCATTTTACGAGACGAAGCGATGATCGCTTCACTGAGCAACGGGGGCGTTGTCGAAAATAATCCGAAATCTCCATAATGTAAATCCCAGATCCGCAATACCATTTGTTTAATCATCGATCTATACAGCGCGGAAGAGCGGAATCGGATAATTCGAATCGCGTCTCACATTCTTCTCTTCTCTTTTTCCGAAATCTCACAATGCGTGTGTATGCACGCGCGCGCGCGCTCGCGCATGCGCGAATTCGTATGTATAAACAATATTGGTGGATAACGCGGCCAGAGACCTTTTATATCCTTTGTATATATATATATGGAGAGAACAATGTTTCGACGCCAAGTCCCTCGTTGCGCGACACGCGGAAGGACGCCGCGGCCGCGTTTCGTTTTCGCGCGAGCAAGGTCGCGTTGCCGTGTGCGTGCCGTGCAGTATATCGAGTATACCTATACATGCGCGCATGCACGCGCACGTACATACCATACATACATACACAGGTAATACATATACAGCATCGATTTCAGGAAAAAAAAAAGGAGAGAAAAAAGCGATATCGCTCGGGCGTGGGCCGCGCACGCAGTCGTTGTATAGGATTTATAATAATACGCTTATATATTGAGAGAAAACGGCACGCGCAGAGAATTCGTTATTTATATACGCGCATAAATATAGATATAGCAGTCGCGGCCGCGTGTCTTAATCGAAACGCAATGCCAATTGTTTTTGCTTCCATTATTTTATACGCAAGTGTATGTGTATATATATATATATATATATATATATATATATATATATATATACACAAACTTCTTTTTTATTCTACTTTCTTGCCGCCGCGATATGCCTGTACAATCTTAAAATTCAGAGAATATAAAGCAATCCGGCCCGGTCGATTTTGGAGTACTGGACAAAAAGAAGGGCAAAAAAATTTTTCTTTGTACACACACACACACACACACACACACACACATATCATGTCCAATAGTCAATCTTCCAACTTTTTAGAAAATCCAAGCGACTATCCGAATGAATTTTTAGTCTCATAACTTTTTTAGTAAAACCTCGCCAGGCAAGGGACCATTTTTTCCAAAATAATGAATTACTACTTTTTTCACCGAAGATTTGAATTTTACGGTTCCAAGTGCGTCCAGACATACGTTAAAATTATTCTTGACGGCAAATTTGCCCTCGAAACAAATCAGCAGTTCCACGCACGAAAATGATCTAAAAGTCAAAACAATAAGTTGAACATCCTAAAAATAAATCTAGGACGCGTATATCGAGGTATCTTGTTTTTTTTTTTTTATTAAAAAATAGACCTCACAAGGTTTTCTTAAGGCTGCAAAAGTATAATTGGCCCAGTTCTTCTAACAGCCCCTTTCTTATCTTGAAAAATTGGCCTCTTAAGTTTTTTCTTAAACCGCTTTAGTTTTCCAAAATAATTCAGTGCGTTATGGTTAAGATGAAATACCACGTACAATTCTTACGTTTTTTCATTTTTAATAAAACAAAAAATTGCATTTTTACAATGGTATCTGTCCTTTAGATGAATCTTAAACAATTTAAGCCATGGTTAGTTAAGCAAACTAATACCTGTAATATATATATATATATATATATATATATATATATATATATATATATATACATATATAGTAAATTATCATATTTATTTTTTGATCTAATAACTCTTTATAAGATTTTCGAAATAGACGTATGCGTAAATCTATGTATATAAGAACTACACAAGAGCATTATTTCATCATCCAATCGGCGGCAAAAAAATTGCTCAATTTTAAAGGTCTCCGCAGCTCGAGTCCCCCAGAATGTCCTAGCATTAGATTTCTTTTACGAGTTTCTTAACCCCTGTTACGCGAGCTTCGAATTCACGGTCAAATTTTAAACCTTATGATTGCGAAACTTCGCCAATTTTCTCGACAAACGACACGGGTTTGAATCATTTTATTTGAGCAATTTTCTTATCTTCGATAGACCGTCAACACTCGGGAAAAGTTATAGGGAACCTTTTATTGGAACTAGACTTTAAAGACTTTTCTAAAAAAAAAAAAAAAAAACAAAAAAAGCAAGAAATCTCGTCAGGATATTTTGAACCTGTGTAGTTATAGCTTTTTAAATCAAGCAATTCGCATCTATCACCGCGCCTAGCGAATCATCTGAGCAAATTGTGCCGTCGTATTTTTACATTAAACAGAATAATACAGTTAGCGAATTACCCAATTTGACGTAAGCATCAATTAACGACTTTTCCATTTTACCGCATTCCGCGCAGGCTGGCAAAAACCCGAAAGACCATTGAACATTACTTACTTATTCGCTTTGTTTGAGCATGGAAAATTACCCGCACAATTACTAAAATTTTAAAGCGATAAAGTTATTTTGATGCTCGCTCTATTATTCACAATTCAGTCGCGTCCAGTGCTGCTCGTAACTTTATGGGTCTCGGCTTATATAGGTTACCGGCGTCACTATATATATATATATACATACATACATACACTCTAGCATGAAATTTATAATAATTGTATTCATTTAATAAGTCTATTTTGTAACCAAGCACCGCAATTATGATTCTAATTTTTGATGAATCAGATTAGAAAGTTACTTTCAATAGAAAGTGGACATTTTTATTACGGTCTTTATCGACTGTTTTATTTACAAACATGATACTTTTCTTGTACTTTGCAGTTTTACGAGAAATCTGAGATTTATTATTAATGGCGTTTCTGTATGGATTAATAATTGAATTTTTTTTTGATATTGACATTAATTAATATTCAAACGCAATGAAATATAAGTTCAATTGAAAACGTAAACAGAATTTTAACATCTAACAGTTGGGCACTACGTCTTATATTTATAATATTTATTATGTTTACAAATATTACACTGTATTATTATAATTCGATACACAAGCATTCAAGAAACATTAGATAAAGTATTATTTTGTGCAACGTGCTTTATTATATTCTTATTTGTCTGGTGATGAATAATTAACATTTAAGTTATTCAATTCTTATGACATTATTATAAACTCATTATAATCCTCAGTTACTTCTATCCTCACGTATAAATTAAGTTTTAGAAACATAACTTCATTCATGTGGTTTTTTTTTGAAGATTGAGAATTTTTTTCTCTTAGTGATCGTGAAACCATTATCACTTTTGCATTGAATTCTTTAAAACTATCGTAAGAAAAGTATATCATTTGCTTTTCTTTTCTTTTAAACGAAACTCTAAAAGTAAATAATTTATATTGGTATAAAGAGGGGTTTTACCACAATTCAAGGAGACAAATTTGCATGGCATTTGGATTTTTGTCTCGTAGATGCAGTCGAACATTTTCGACGATGTGAGCGAAGAGTGCGAATAAACAATTTTTTTTTTTTTTACATCCCACCGCTATATAGAAAATGATCTTGTATTAATCGGCTTTTGGCCTTCGAGCCATAAAATGTTCGTTATGTAAAAAGTACGAACGACTTTTATTAGGTGCGGCATTAGAGACACGTAAATACGCGACATATAATACATAGAAATAATTTTATTAGTAAATAAATAAGCAATTATCTTAGAATGAGATTTATTTCCTTCGCCCCCTGCTTTTAGATATACATAAAATTTATTGGATTTTCATTAATTTAACGTGTATTTTTTTTTTTTTTTTTTTTTTTTGATTCGCCCGAATTCCAAGGATTATTTTGCGTTCCGTGCGATGTATCGCACATCCGCAATTCAGCTGAATTATTTATAAGACCTTAAAAAAAGGGAGGGGGGATTACTTATTTTGCAATATATTTGCATGGCGACAAGTACCTCGAAGCGGTACGAAATTAATTCGCAATAAAAGCTGTAGGGAAAAAATTAAGGTATCGCTTGGCCGTAAAGCGCGTATGGAATTCCATAGATTATTTTAATACCCAACTGTAAACAATGATAGCAGTCAAACCTATGATTAAATACGTTATTATTTCAATATGAATTAATGAAAATATAACGTTCGTAAATATACATCGGTTATTAGAAGTGTTCAATTATTTATCACAAGTGTTCAATTATTTATCAAAAATTAATTACTCAGAAAATTTGTGTATAAGAATATCATTCTGATCGAAAGCTTATGAAAAGTCAACTGATTTGCCTGCTTTTCAAATTTATCAAATTTTTAACATTTTTTTATAGGCCCTGCGGTATTTTACAAACGAATTTTTCAAATCAAATATATTTTTATTATATTATATATATATATATATATATATATATATATATGTGAGTGTGTGTATACACAACTTTTGTGAATAATTCGCGAACGCGAAAATAACGATTTTTATCAATTATTATATCGCATTCGTTTTATTATTCGAATGTCGAATGTGTTAGACTTATACGTTTATATGCATAAGACTAAAATTCTGTAAAAGTTGATAGCCGATTTTATGAACACCCTTGTTCACGTGTGTCCTCGTTCACTTTGGATATAAATTATATACGCGAATCGAAAAATGCGATTTCTGGGAAATATTCGTAATATACGTTATACTTTATCACACTTAATTAATGCACGTAATTACAAGTGACCAGCAATTGTAATCATCGCTGAGATAATAAATATTACGCTATATTAATAAATGTATAGAAATAGTTATGTTGGATAAATTATGTCTTATGGAATGCAATCATTGATAGTGAATGAGCTATGAAACACAACGTAAAATGATATATTCATAGTCGATGTCCAATGCCATTAAAAAATACAATCGTGCTCGAGCAATAAATTCATAGCCTTTAGTTTTATCGCCGTCTTATTCTTATAAGTCTTCAAGAGCCAGGCGTCTGTCCACCGCCCGACTGTTACTACTCGCAGGAATTTCTGATTGGCGAACAATTGCGCTCACCTCTGTAAATGAAGCCAATTATTTTTTGTTTATTTGTTGCAATTGTTTAAAATTTTGGAGTTTTAATCGACTTGTAAGCTTATTCAAGAGAATAACCACTATATAGTGCGTTTTAAGAAGGGGGCCAAATAACGAGGAGACTCGAAACTTTATCATATTATAAAATTAAATGATTGATTAACTGTACCGCTACATATGCTATTAAATTATTATTTCATCGAAGGGCTACTTATAATCCCGGTAGCGGACCTCGTCGATCCATTTAAGGTCCGAGTACGCATTGCCGATTTTCATCGCGAGCCGTCAAGATTATTTCGATTATATCGTTAAGATGTTCGGGAGCGTCATCGCAAGTTTTAGCGAAATCTGAATAGGTCAGCGATGAGAAGGATTGGGGGAGAGGGATTATAAGAGAATTCTTGATGTAAGAAATTTATATATAAACTTTGTTTATTCGTATATTAAATTTGGTTATACGGTTTATTTGAATTATTGTGGTACTTGCTGTAGGAATCAATAAAGGAATTCGATATCTAATTGATATTTATTTGGCATTTTAAATAAAGATCTCGAAGCATTGTTGAGTTAAATAGTTTTTTTCGTCCAGTTTTGTCATTTCTGGACAAACGATTCGTACGGTTTAATCGGCCGTTAATTTAAGTTAAACATCACGTACCTCAATTGTCATGCTTTATTCGGACAATCATGATCCTTTAATTGAATTATAATTGCGTTTATGTCACATAAGTATAATTATCTTTCGAATAAAGATAAACTCTACGGACCATCTATTCCTGGTGCCTCGATTTTTCAGACTATCGGCATTAGTAATGATGCCTACAGTTAGGTTCTATCAAATCTTAGTATTCTACCAAATATAGGTACATATACAATTCACATACTAGCGTCATAGAATCAGAGGATCAGTAATGGCAGTATTCAGTATCGTATTAAGCGGTTATGGGAGCATAGGCCTAGATCTGCGTAGAGTCCCTAACTACAAATGTCAACGTTTCATCTCTCTTATCGGTAGCAAAAGTCAGATTTTTTTTTTTATTTTTGTAAATTTGTTTCGAGCGCGATTCTTAGAATATGTCTGTGGCGGATTTGCCAATATACTAAGTAATTCAGGAGGTTCTATCGATCTTGGAACTCGATGATGGATTATGTCTATTACTCGGCAGATTCCCCACACGTAACATAAGTAAAAAGAATGAATTCATTTGAAATTTAGTTAAAATTCAGTTAAAATTCCAGAACAATTAATTGGTTATTAAGGAGGATATTTAACGAATTGGCTGTATATTTTACACGCAATAAAGTAATTGATGATAGAAATTTGACGAGATTTTTTTCATTAAAAAGATAATTTTTCAAAATAATTTAAAAATTTTTTTTTCCAGAATTATTAATCGAGTGTAAAATATACGAAAAATACGGACGAAGACAATAACAATTGTAATGCTGGAAGGGATTTTTAACATCGCTCGCTGCCTTTAACAGACTACGTCGTTGATCTACAATGGAGTATGGAACAACAAGCAAGCGACATATTGCCTATTGTAGAGAAGAACCGATACGAATGTACAAAAAAAAAAAAGAAAAAAACAGACGCCATTGCAGTTGTATTGCCGATTAACGTTAGAGCGTCCTTTCATTTTCAAAAAAAGACCGTTAGTTTTGAAGGGAAACAAAATAAGTCAAGGAGAAATTAAAAATTCAAGGAGAAAAACGCCGTTTAAGTTTTCGAGATGCACGCAACGCGCGTTCAAAAAGATTAGTTATAAGATACGATTATAGATATATAAGTATTCGGAAAATTTGGGATTTCGCATTAAAAATTTTTGACGCTTAAATCGTTTGCTTATTATACGAATTATTAATGCTTTGAATGTGTTCTAATAGTATGTATATATATATATATATATATATATATATATATATATATATATACGTATATTAATCCCCCCAGGGACAAAACCTTTATGTTAATTAAAGATCGCGATGTAAGTTATTAATGAATCATAATCAACATAGCCGGCGCACGTGCAATATGCATCGACTAGAAAATTTCATTTAAAAAACTACCACGCTCTTGAGAATTGAGCTCACTGCGTGTACAGCGTGTACCTCCCGCGCGTCGACTGTATTATTTTCCCCGCGATCCCGATATAATAAAATACTCTCCCGAAGTCAGATCGGCATGCACCGGGCAATCCGACTCGAGAGGGGGGGGGGAGTAAAGTGCGTTTTCCTCAAACTTATTTATTTTCTGCTTCCCTTCCCGAGCGAAGATTATTACCTTATCGTCGCTCCTTTCAATTGTAAACATTTACACGCTCGCTTCTCGAGCCCGAGTTTATTCTCCTCCCGCGCGTTCATTAAACGGCCGAGTCTCTCGTTTACCGTATAAAACGAGCTTCGCTCCTGTCCTCCGACTTTATCACGACGACCGGCGTACAATGCTAGTAGATGGATGGCTAATTCCGCGGGCGACGTCGAGAGCCGGCCATTTGTACGTTTTGCCCGTGGCTAACACACGAGTTTTCGAACGATAAATACATAGTGCATAAGATCGCCATAAGTCGAGTCCAAAAAATTCTCGACCATCTCGCGAGCCGCGCTCTACGTTCGTTGCGCAACACCTGCGGTACGTAAGTCGATAATTCGCACGGATAATTCTAATCGGTCGCCATTGCTTAAATTATGATTTTGTGCGCGCGCGTACACACACACACACACACACACACACACACACATATCTATATAACTACGTGACTCCCAGCTGGCCTTTACGACACAGTCATACGCGATATAACGAAAGTTCATTATTGAGAGTTCCTTATCGATGCGCGTTATAACGCACGGTATACAAAGAAACAAAAAAGAAGACGAAGAAGAGAGGCTGGCTTGTCAGTGTCAGGGACGGCTGGGGTAAAGGACGTGGCTAACTGATGGGATACAATGGAGTGTAAGATGCGCCAATGTTATTTTAATTCGTCGTCTGCGATACGCCAGGGCGAATTTCTACGAGCTATACACATTATGCACTTCTCAACGAACAATCATTATGATTATTATTTCAAATTTATTTAATAATAGGATTACAAGCGATTTTGGCACAACGAGGGATGATCGAAGATGGATCGAAATTTTTCGAATCCACAAGAGTCATCGATTTATAGGTTAAAATATAATGCGTAAAAAATGTATTGTTTCTATAGCTTGCGTTCTTCAATAAAATATGGAAATAACATGTGACGACTTTGATCCAATGGGGCTTGGACAAGCGAACGGGCAATTTCGTAACTTATTGCCGATAAAAAAAGGATCAGATTTTTCCAGAAGTAGAGCTATACCCACCTTGAAAAAGATCCAGTCGAATTTACGATGAAACGGATCTAAAATTATTAGAAATTTGAGCAAATTCATTACAAACGATGAATATTAGATTCATGATTACTTTCTTTATACGATATTATTTGTAATATATATGCATCGGCACAGCTTAAATATTTTTACGAGCATTCAATTTATAATTTTCACTTGGTCATGGATTTATGAAACGTCTGGGACCCGTCGAGAATGTCGCGATCCTGGGCCCAGGATTACTTGGCCCATGTGCAAGGATACAGCCCTGATAGTAATATCGATCAAACGCATAAGTTGTAAACTCATAAACGCTAACTCTTCTAGATAACGCTGCCACTCGTTGTAATGGACAAACCACTGAAGCGATTGGAGAACTTGAAAAGCGTTCTAACGCCACCCCATACTTTCTTCTCGCCTCGACAGGCGTTGTTTCAATAGTTTGCATCAGGGCCAACAAAAAAAAAAACCAACGAACGAATGGAATATTTATTAAACGAATTCCAGGTTATTGATTGAAAAAATTGCTCCATACAGCGGTCTTCGATTCGAGATAAAAAATATATTAGATAGATTAACGATTATTTATTGATAAGAAATTCCTGAGCATAAATATTATTCGTTATTATTACGAGTGATTCGATTAGACAACATCGACAACAACAACAGCGGTAAAAATATCAAAAAGAGAACGTGAAGAAGAAAAATATTTCGCGGCCAGTGTTCGCGCGCGCGCGCGCGCGCCGCTAAACTGCTATAGTATAATCAATATGAGGAATGATAATCAATTATACCGCAAGAGTTATTCAATATATATATATACACACAATGAGGTTTATGCATATGTATACGCGTATGTATGCAATATGTTTATCGCTTTCAAATGTTTGATCTATTTCGATTGCAAAATCCTTTCTATCCTGCGCATTAGCCGCTGTACTGCGCAATTCTATCCTCTCATCTGAATTTTGGCCTCCCATTTACGTTCCCGAGCAATCTCTAAATTTTACCTTTTAACTATTTATATACATAGCCCACTGTGCCCAATACCTATACATAATGTATATATATATATATATATATATATATATATATATATATATACACACATACACATATGCACAAAGTAGAAAGTTCGCTCGAGCGCCGGAGCGCCGATGGTCACGCCTGAGCGTGGATGCTACTACTGGAACAGGCTCATGCATGATTCATTGTATACAATTTCTGTACCACGGATGATAACACAATTTAGTTTTCTGCGCATGAGCAAAAAATAAAATAAAGCCAGCCGCGCGTTTGCCGCGTGATTCGCTTTGAAGAGATCGGCGCACAATAATTATGAATCTCGTTTAATGAACGATTTCTCATACACGCACACACACACGCAGCGCACACACGCACACACACACACACACACACACATATGAAAAAAAAATTAACGAACTCGCTCGAATCTATAACTGAAATCTCGCGGCGAAGCACGCGCCAAAGTGTGATTTATGACTTTTGTATAGAACGGACTTTCCAACACTTTTATCGGGAATTCAGACGGTATTTCTTCTAATCGTCCATCAAGCCTATTCTATCCCGCGTTCGCGGAAGGTATTCCCGTACATGCGGTAAACGTCGATCCGAGCGCACGCGGAATCGCGCGGGAGTTGGGCGCTACGGATATTTAATGTGATGCATTGGACGCGCGGTGCGTGAGCGTCGAACCATGCGTCCCGAGAGGGGAGAGATGATAATCTCGATTTTTACGCGTCGGAGGAGGTTTTCGGAGCCGGCCAAAGCCGCGTTTTATGTTTGTGAAAATCTCGCGCTCTTAAGCGTGAATATGCCGAGAGGGAGAAAAAAAAAACAAACTGTACTTTTATGCGGGTTTTCTAATTTCTTTTTTTCGGTCTTCTTTCTTCTGCATTGGGTCTTTTGAACAAGGTCGTCTAAAGCTTTTTTTCACGCGCAAAACTTCAATCGACATCATGGACGCCAATAATTTTTCTTGCGGAGAGTTTTTGCCGTGAAATTGATAACATAATAATGAACGAGAATTTTTTAATCGCCCTCCCATTGGCTGAACGAGAGTGCGAAGTGAAGATATTTTTGAAAAGTTTTGAATTTCAACAAATGAAAAATCAAAATTTGTGTTTCTTATTCGGGCGAATTTCGATTAGTTCGATTTATTTCTCGTTACATTTAGAATCTTCGTAATTTCTCAATATTTTATCTTTAATTTTTACGTAAATTTTCGTTGCACAATTTATCGTATCATTTTCACTCTCATCGATCATTTGGTTCGTTTCTTTGATACCAAAAGTTATTCAATTACATTTATTAATACTTTAGTTTATGCTGCCTGTTTGGCTCTAATGATCAAGACTGTTGCACAATTCATGAAAATTTCTCTTATGCACGATTGTTTATTGATTTCTGATATTCCGTAATCTTGTAAAAGTAACATTGCAGATCCTTATAGGGCACAAATAAATCATTAAACCGATAGTTTTCTTATGCGTCCATAGTATTTCTAAAGGGCTGCTCCAAACTTCTAATATCGCTATGCTATCTATCTACGCCATAATATTGTCGCGCGTTTCGTCAAGTTTTTATCGCACTGTCGAATCTCATCATTTTTTAAATCGATTTTATAAATGAATTTTTCATCTGTTTCTTTCCTTTTTAGGTACTGCAGTGTGTTCTGGTCCTAATACTATTCTTTATTTAAAAAAACAATTGTTTATTTAAAAAAACAAATTTCCCGTAAGGTTAATTTCCCTCGGTTATGGAAAAATGTGAACGCTTTGCATATTCATAAATGGGCTGGACTCACGTGACACTGCAAATTATGAATCGATTTCTATACTTCGCTCTCTTTCTTTCAATTATCCGAATCTCCATTAACCAAGGTTTTTCGAACGATTTTCTTATTGACGAACTGTCGACCAGTGTTTATTATGGTTTTGACGAAGGGCGCAGCTAAATTTGCCAATTTTTTTTTCTTATCATACAGTGATATTTAACAAATAGCTTTCGTAAGGATTTAGACTGAATTTATTATTTCCATAGTGTAAATCAAGCTTCAAATCTGAATCGCTTGTTATTGGACGTTTTTTTTTTTTATTAATCGATTAATGACCGCGCTTTTGTCAATCGTCAAATTTCCCATGACTCGTTCGTTAGGCCAAACAGGCCCAGTGAATGTTTTCAGCTTTGAGAAACCTTAGAAGAAGTAGGCCTTTGAAATGGTTCAATCGGGCCTGGATGAAAGAAGGAGCTACGGGGGAGGGGGACTCCCGGCCTCCTCTCCCGACGAAATTTCGATTTCGGCTGGACTCCGGCTGCTCGCGAAAGAGCCTGTATGTGCTCGGCAGGCGTCGCTATAAACTTCTAACGATGCGTATTAACCAAATGAGAGTCGGCGTTGAGAAGTGGAAAGATTAAGGCTGAGTTTCGTTATTTTTTCCAAACTAATATTGTTCCTCTTTACAGATTGCATTAAGAGATCGTTAAATGTATCGCTAAAATGAAGAATGGAATAGCTGCGCGCCGATGGAAATTTCGAGCCTCCCCGTTAATTTCTCTAGGAATTTATCTGATTATAGATATCAAGAATAAGGGATGACTTCGATGAGACTTGTGACCTCGCGCGCACTCGTTGCTCCTCGCGTTCATAATATGGTTCAATCGTTACTCTCGTTCATTGCACTGATCTCTGAACACGGACAGTTTCTTTTCGCATCATTCAATCCTCTATTATATAACACGCATATCTGATAAAATGTTCAATCAACTTTTGAATCTTTCAACGACTTCGGGCCGATCGAACGATTCGGCCGTTCCGAAGCATTCCAGCGGCGATCGGCCCTCGACGTCGATCCGCACTGTTCGAAAATCACGTATGCGCGTCGAGCCGGCCTCTGATGAAAAAAAAAAAAAAAAAAAAACTAGGCCTCGGATTATTTCGACGCTCGAGTAACAAACGATTGGGATTTTCGAACGACTCGATTCTGCTCGAACATCGCAGTCGTACGAGCCATTACGCGGAATGTCTCGGCGGTTCGAGCCGATCGAACTATTTATAGCGTATAAATCGGTCTATGTGAGAAAAAAAGAAACAAAAAAAAAAAAAAACAAAAAAAAAAAAAAAACTCGAACAGTCCGATACGTTCTCGATTGGCAGCCGTGCGACCCAGTCGGGTTTTTCGAACGGCTCGATGGCGAAGCGAATAATTTTCGACGCTCGGATCCGGAACGATCGACTCGTTCGACCGGCCGCTCCGACAATGGTCAACCCGAGCCCTGTGCACCATTGGTCTGATAATGCGGGCATTCTACACGATCGGGCCGCCAACGCGACACCTGCGCGATTGACAAGTTATTGGCTTCGCCGTAATACGTATATATACATATCGTAACCTTGGGGCCGCTTCGCACCGCGGCGCTCATTGTGAAAAGCACGCCGTGTAATGTATATTCACATTGTCGCCATAGTAATTATGAGAATTTCTAATTAGAAAAAAAAAAACACGCGCCCTCGCGTGCGCACGCATGTATACAGGCACTTATATACGCCTTTAGTTGTATATGTTTTTACTTATTGCTCAGATATATATATATATATATATATATAGAGGCGTCGAAGAGAGGAAGTTGACGATTTGTGGGGCTCGATGCCCGCGCTTGCAATATTGGCTTTTATCAGCTCTCGGGCCGGACTTGTGTCGACTTGGAAAATCTACAATACAAAAGCTTCGTCCTACATATCTGTACATTTTTATCTCTTATCTGTAAATATATATATATATATATATATATATATATATATATATATATATATAATATGTATATAGTAATTCATACTGCTCATACCGGAGCTTTTCTTTTTCCACTCCATTAGGCATAAATGCGTCTTGCATGTATATTTATATATATATATATATGTATACATATATATATATATATATATATATATATATATATATATAAGGTTGATCGTATATACGCTATGGTGCTCGAGCGCCCACGACAGTCGCGGCGTATGCGTGATTTCGCAATACGCGTCCTCTCGCTGAACTAAGTACAATGCGTCCCCTCACCGCCCGATGCAATTTCGACCGTCTATACGATCGTCCGCGCGTGTATATTTCAATGAGCCCGCCGCCACCCGCCGGAACTCGAGCGAGGGAACGAGGTATATCATGCAGAGCAGAAAGGTAACAAAGGCAAAGAGAGAGAGAGTTTGAGGGAGAGAGAGTCTCTCTCTCTCTCTCTCTCTCCCTCTCTCTCATTCTGACAGGCACACGCACGTCACGCACTCGTACACACACGCATTAAGAGCGCGAGCCCGCGAGTCCCCGAGACCGACGCTCGCGCGCGCCGCTCTCGACAAAAAGAAGGAGAAGAAGAAGAGAAAAAAAAGGATCGGTCGCGCGAAGGCGTCGGGCGAGGGGAGAGAAGGGGGGGGTGGGTGGGAGGTAGTAGGGAGCGCGCGGACAGGAGGAGGCCGCGCCCGGCTCTCGGCTATAAAAGCCGGCCGGGAGCCACGGGCCCGGCCAGTCCCGAGATAAACCGGTGCTCGTTGAACAGCAGTTCGGAGACACGCGCGGCCTCGCACGACCCTCGCATCCCTCGAAAGAGAGTGACAGAGAGAGAGAGAGAGAGAGAGAGAGAGAGAGCTATATATACACATTTATATATATATAAAAGGCAAAAGGTGAGAAGATGAAATTCGCCGTGGTACTCGCTGCTCTGACCACCGTCGTCCTCGTCTACGCGGCCGACGAGAAGTCCGCGAGCGACAGGCCCAAGACCTACCGAAGGCTCATCCCCGCCGACGTGCTCAGGGGTGAGTTATTACAGATTTGTTTCTTCCTTTTCGTTCTATCTTTCTTCCTCTTCTTCTTCTTCTTCTTCTTCTTCTTCTATTTCTTCTTCTCGTCCTTCTCTTCTGTTCTTCTCCTGTGAAGATCTTAAATGAAAACGTATATCAAGGTATATGGCAATGCATCAAATTGTATACAAACATATTTTGGCAAGTTTGAAAATTCATCCCCATAAATTTCTAGAAATGAATAATTCCACATATTTTGATATATGTACATTTTCCAAAAAGCCAAAACAATGAAAATCTATTCAAATACTACCGCGGATTACTTAAGTGTATGCAATCAAGGTATATAATAATGTAAAAACAAATTAATATCAGAATGTACGAAGGTGCTGTATACAGAAATTTACCCATGGCGGTAAATTCTTTTTAAAGAGCGCGAAGATTGAAAATAAAGATTGAAACGAACCGTAGCGAACTCCGGTCAAGGTGTAATCGAACGCCTCCAAACTTTGGTGCACCTCTATGCACTCCGTGCGTCTTTTTTGCGTACGTTCGTTTCGATAATTTCCGAATTCCCGCGCGACTATACGCGAACCGATCCACGTTGCCGCGCTCGGCAGGCGTTCGCGTCAAATCGCCTCCAAATTGATATACCGGGATCGGGGGGGGGAGGGGAGGGGGTCGCGTCGCTAAATTCGAATTATTTCGGTATTATCGTCGCGGTGGAAAGAGAAAAATGAAACGAGTCATCGATGAATTTTTGTTAATTCGAATTAAATAAATTTCAAGACAAACGTAGATTGTAAGCGTAACATTGCCCGAGCGTCGCAGGTTGTCCGTTACAGTAATTTTTCCCGACAATTTGCTGCCAGTATGAATCAGTAGTTGAAGATTCTTACATTTATGAGAAATAATTATCTTGGATAGCGAACAGTGCAAAATCAATTGCGACTCTCTCTCTCTCTCTCTCTGTCTCTCTCTCTTTTCTTACATGGATATATATATAAATATCTATATGCGCATAGGTGTGTGCAATGATTACGTATTCCTGCGAACGTACGCGTATAAATGTCGATTTAAGTTTAACGAACTTTGCCTCGATTTTGTTCTTGTTTTTTTGTTTGTTTTTTTTTCTCTTGTTTTTTTTTTTCTTTATCTTTCTTTTGCTCGATGGAAATTGACGTTTCGCAGTTGCACAAAATCACCTGCATATCGTGTGTATACTTGAACGCGATATTGCGAACGGCGAGGCTGCTTAACGCTCGACGCGCGTGCCGATATATTTAGATAATAACGCGCTCCTACGCGTACGCGAATACAATGGATATCACAGAGTGACACCGCAATCGGTTCGAATCCTTGTAATAAACCGAGCCTCGATTCCGATTTTTTGTTTTTGTTGTTTTTTTTTTTTTTTTTTTTTTTTTGGTTTTTGATTTTACAACCGGAAATATTCGTACAAATCGGATTTTGAATAATGCCGACCTCCAGCCTCCAGCGACTTCGATTTATCTTAAAAACAGAGAGAAGAAGGGAGAAGAGATTGCAATTCCGAATTTTTATCCGAGTCGGAAAATCAAAGTGTAGAATTTGAAATCGAATTGTTTGACGAAACGGACATTACAACTCGGAATTTCGACGGACGAGGACTGACAGTTTCGTGGAAAATAGAGCCCGGCCAAGCTTACGAATCGAGACGAGTTGTATACAAAATCGTATTTAAAATTTTTCGAAATTCGCATTGGACTCTTTTATTTCGAATCGTTAACAATCGAACTTGGGAGGGTCTCTGCCTTGCTCTCAGTTTTCAATGTATATATAATCCACAAAAACTCTATTTGTCCCAATTTGACAAATACTCGTAGTTGTCATTTGCGACTCAGTACCAGTATTTAGACAAATATGTATTTTTTGCATAAAATTGTATATATATATATATATATATATATATATATATATATATATGTAAATTATATGATAAATTTGAGATAGAGTTTCACAGCGACGGTTCTTTCATTCATTTTACTCGAATCCGTGCGTAATCATTGCGTTGGATATAATGGAGCATCCGATGATTGTAAAGCATGATTATTCATTGGGCTGTATTCTTATACCTTTAATTTGCCATCTATAATATGTACATTATCATTTTGAAAATTAACATTGTAATTTCGAGTTAATCTGAGCGCACTTACACGGGGAACGATAAAACGATTAAGTACTTTCAATTTATAAATCTACACTGGGTTACTTATATGTATATGTATATATATATATATATATATATATATATATATATACATATACATTGCACACGCATATGCACGTTAGCCGCGGCAAACCCAAAAGCTTTTAGCGCCTCGCGCTCATATATGTCGCTGATTCTTACAGCCGCAGACGAACAAAAATAGCGGATTATCGAATCATTCTACCCCCTCCACAGTCTTTCGCCTCCACGGGAATGCGAAATCGCAGGCACGGATTCACATACGAACGGAGGCAAATGTTTGCTCCCACTATTATGGCAATCGCGTTAAAAGCTCGCTCCGCGCGATGGGTTCGTTTTCTCATGGTCGTTTTATGCTCTTTTGTATATGATATATGTATATATATATATATTTTTCGGCTTTTATGGATTTGCGTATGTGTATATGTGTACATATGTGTTTATACGTGTGCGTGGGTAGGTTGACCCAAGAGTTGCGTAGAATGAAATCCATATATATATATATATATATATTGGCAGGAGAAAGCGAATTGTGTCCCTCTCTTTAAATAATAATAATAATTCAAGAAACTCACGGAGGCGGAATAAAGGATTGATATTGAATTAGAAAAACATTCATTATCTTGCCATTGCCATTGATGTTTATCTATGCATTAACTAGTAAGAAACAACTTTTGTTTGACAGAGTCGATAACTTTTGATATATGTTAATTTAACACAAACACGTACACACACACATATATATTTATATAGCTTCAACAATTGTGCAGCGATATATCATATCAGCTGTATCATTTATTAATTAATCACGAAATTATGCATTACAATGATAATGTAAGAGTTGCTGTGACAATTTTTGTTTTATTCATTCTCGTTTATAATGTATTGATTACTCATAAGCGCTGCACTATATTTATCTCATTAAAATAATTATATTAATTTAATAATGTTTCTTCACTTTTGCTTTCATAAACTGATATTTGTACGTTTATTTTATAGATAAATTCCACTCCCATTTTATAAATGCGAAAATTTTCCTTCAAAAATCTCGATTGCTTTTTTTATATTCCTCTTCATCCCCAGGTCAAATTAATAATTAGTTACAAAAGTTATTATTAGCATATGAGAAAACTGCGTCTGGAAAAAAAAACTGAAAAATCGTAAAAAAATTGAAAGTCACGTAATGTCTTAATTTCATTCGGTACACTAAAGTTAAATTGAACACTCGATACGTATACGTTATTTAACAATCTATATATAAACTATATTATATGAAGTTATAATTGTATACTTCAATTCTGTATATTGAACGGCTTTAACCGGCCATAACACTGCACAATGATACATACATACATACATACATGCATGCATAGATACACACATGCATGCACACATACATACGCACATACATACGCACATACATATATACATATATATATATATATATATATATATATATATATATACAGTTCGGCAAAAGTATAAATTGAATTTCGATAAAAAAAATTTGCAGGATCGAGTCGGCAATCTTAATAAAGAACTAATGATCATTCTTCGCGCGTCGCTCCTTTCGCGAGCTCCTAATGTTATGCAATTACGAACTTTCGTCATAGTGGCCGCGGATCGCGGCGCGCGATACCGCCCGATCATAATTTGCATTGCTATAAATCAAATTGAAAGGCGCGTACAGATGCATGTGTGTGTATATATATATATATATATATATATATATATATATATATATGTATGTTTATTTATATAACTATTAATGCGGTTGCAATGACATTGTTGAATAATACAGTCGCGGCGAATGTCAGACCCGCCCCTTCCAGTTAGATTCAATTAGATCCTATAACTCTATGATAATTAGCGCGGGCAAATGCGTATGTATACATTAATTATGTATATAACGTGTAGAATTAGAACGACGCTGATTTCTTGACGTATGCATACTCTGGCTACTTAAACGTACATCTGTATATTACGAAGTTTCATTGGCCGGGGGCATCGCGTTAACGCCTTAGAAAATCAAATTGCCGCGCGACGACGCGCCGTGGAGAACAATTACGTATACGTTCGGCTTTACGATGATCAAAAAGGAATTTTTATCGCTTCGATCCTACATAAACTAATGACCGGCCCATATGTGTATATATATATATATATATATATATATATATATATATATACTTCTTTACAACGAGGGCGTGTGATATATACGGAATCTATATGACAAACACGACCGAGCTGACAATAGCACGTAATCGTAGAGTGGCGAGCGCAAAAAAAAAACTCGCAGAGGTTGCTCTGACGAATTCACCTGCTCGCGGGAGACGAGAAGTCGTGTATATATGCATTGATCTGCACCGTGTACTTTTAGTCCTCATCGGGAAAGGCGATATGTAGCGAATATAATAGAAAGAGAACGCGGACGCGCCGAGATCTCAACAGGAAAAAAAAAAAAAAAAAAAAAAAAAAAATTACTCGAGGTGGAGGGCGCGAGACGCGGCCTTGGCGCGGTCCGTTTTCACGCGCGCGCATATGGATACATACGTGCACATACATCTCGCGTCCCCGGGCCGTGGCGGCGCGACTCTCCTGCCGCGGATCGCCCTGGCCTACTTGGAGGAGCGCGCGCGGCGCGCCTCTGATCCAGTTGTTCAGCGCGCGGGAATGCCCGCGGAGGACGCTCGTATGCGAGATCGATGAGAATGAAAAAGGTGTCTGTGTGTGTGGAGGGTGGCGGGGGGGGGGGGAGACCAACGAAGACCAACGCTGCTGCTATACCTTGAGCAGTTTCGTTGTTGATATATTTATAGTTGATGATACTGCGGACAAACGTAACCGATACAAATGGAATTTTTCAAACGTTCGCATTTTCGCCGACCCTCGACCTTAGTAATTTTCTCGAAATAAATAAAGTAAATAAATAGCGCGCCTTCGTTTTTGTTTTTTTTTTTTTTTTTTTTTTTTTTTATTTCGATCGAACAACTCGCTCGAACCGTTGCCATCTACTCAATGATTCGACCGCTCGAGCCGATCGAACTGTTCGAATACAACGTATACGCATACAAACGGTGCCTCTTTACGCCTGCGCGCATGAGAAATTCGGGCCGGCAAATTTTTAACGCTTCGACATTTGTAATAAATTCTTAAATCAGCTCGAGCTGCTCTCCCGCACGGTTCGCTGCCCACCGTTCCAATACTTTCGAGCTCCCACGAATTGTCCCAGTCCTGATTCCATATAAAGTATAGATCGCGATCCATGCAGATCCGTGGAAGTTCTTTTTATGGCTGTGTTAATTTTTTTATGGCATCGCGGCCCAATAAAATTCAGCTGTTTAATACACGCACACACACACACACACATATATTTTTTTTTATTGCATTTTACTCTTGCGGCCTCGCGGACGCGCGATATTTACGCCACGGTACGCGTTTAATATGATAATCGTACGAGCGCAGAAAGGAACGGAGAAAAAAAGCGCCGGAGTACATTAGCCTCTCGTTATCTGCATAAAAAAAAGAAGAACAGAAGAAGAAGAAGAAGAAGAAGTAGAAAAAAGTCGTACACGACTGTTATTATCCATACATAATCTCTGCGCTACATTGAAATAAGAGCCGATCCGCGGAGCGGATTCTTCTTCGCCGACGACGACCGCGTTGGATATCCGAACTAAATATAAATCTGTATAATAATGCGCGCGATTTTTATGGGAAGCTCGCGCGCGCGCGCGGGCGTGCATAGAAAGTGCAGCGTATCGTATATAATTGTATTCAAATTAGCGCGCTCTCCCTCCCTCCCTCTCCCCCTCTCTCTCTCTCTCTCTCTCTCTCTTTCTCCCTCTCCCTAGCAATACCCGCGCATAATTTAGAAAAGAAAAAAAGTGAAAAAGCAGAAAAAGTAAGCGCGGGAGCGAGGCGCGATCGCTGGAGCGGAACGGTCGCGCGATTGAAAACGAGCGGAGGTTGCGTATTGTATCTGTACGCGTATATGTGTAAATCTGTATGTATTTATACATATGTGCAGAAACCGTACGCGCACACCATTGGCCTGGGGACTAGCGTCGGCGAAAAGCGAGACGAGCTTGTGTGTATTAATTGCTCGTGCGCGCGTCGAAGTCTCCAATGATGCGATCCCGGGAGTTTTCGTTTCGTCGGGATCTTCGCCCACAGCGAGTTATATATATATATATATATATATATATATATATATATATATATATATACATATTTGTGTATATATAATTTATTTTGATCGTGGCTCGGATTATTGAACTCGATGACGATTTGCTAAAGCGGAAATGCCTGCGATACGAATTATGCGCAGGTGTAATACGTGATCTGCGAAACGAGAGCTTCGAGCGCCCCGATGATTTTTATTATTTACAATGGGAAATTCGTAACATTCGAAAAGTCATGCTTTCGTGAAGCCAGAGGAGAGAGAGAGAGAGAGAGAGAGAGAGAGAGAGCGCGCGAGAGGGCGGGCGGGAGAATAAACCGCGCTAATGAGTTGAGACTGATGGTATAGGTATACATTAGGCATCGACGTGTGCCCGGGCGAACTCGTCTGCTACTACTGGAATTTTGTTCAACTCACCGCGGTGCTGCCATTGTCATGATAATAAAAATGATATTGACTACATATAAAAATGTCCTTTCATTGTTTACACGGTCTTTCAGTACGAGCGATACAGATCGCTGATTTTTTCAGATTTTTTAAAAAGTTTTCTAATAATAAATTTTTCAAGAACGTTAAAAATTTTATTTTTACTCAATAATTACGAGATTTTAGAGACTCTCGCAATGTCGCGCGGCGCTCGATGAATTTTCCCGTCACTGCACAGCAATGTAAAATAAATGGGTACAAATGATCGAACCCATTATGACCTATAAATTGGCAATAGTTCAATTTGACAAAATACTGTTTTGCGCGTTCTCCTTTAAGCAAGATTCATTTTCCGAACTGTCCTTCTAGTTTTACTTTGTTTTACCTTTATTTTTCTTTCTCTTCGTTTTATTTTCAACGGCGAGCCGTCTCGTTCGCGCGCGCGCTCATCGCGCTCGTTCAGTTTAATTGTTTAATTGAAGACGCTCGATCTCGGAGACATAATTGTACGCGGCTATTAGAGACGTTATAATTGTCGGTGGTTTAAGGCTATTTGTATAATTCGAGCAATTTACGCGAGTCGCGTGCGGATTAAAAAGGAGGCGCGCGCGCCTAATTGCTCATTGGGACGCGCGCGCGCGCGTGGAATAAAAGCAAAGTCGATCTGGCGCACGGGCTCCGGGATACCTTTTAACAATCGTTATTTACTCAATGGCAAAGACGTGCATAATGCCGAAACGCTTTCTTTCTCCGAGAAATTCAAAATTAAATTGCAGTAGAAACTTGACATTAATCCGGCTTGGCTTGCGTACAGGTAATTCTGTATAATGACATCTCAATTGTCCATCTAGGAAATATATCATTTGCGAACAATATATATATATATATATATATATATATATATATATATATATATATATATATATATATAACTGTACAACCAAGACAGCATCTAACGCAAGGCCTGACTCACAGCTACGTTCAAATTAATGTCCCCCTGACTTTCCCCTTTTCGTTCTGTCAACTTTCGGAATATCCATTCCTCCTCCCTTCCTTCCATCGCCCACACCTATCGACCTCCTATTATTATCCCGCCAACATTAATCTGCAAAGTTTTTATTATTATTACTGTTGCTGTTGTTGTCGTTGTTGTTGTTGTTGTTGTTGTTGTTATTATTATTATAAAGCTTGCATCGCGCACTCCACTTCGTGCTTTCACTTGCCAGTTGAATATTATTTATACGGCTTGACGTATATACATATATACATATATATACATATATATATATATATATATATATATATATATATATATATATATATATAATACACAATTGCAGGCATAAGTTCCGCGATTCCTCTGCTCGATTTTTGGCTTCGCCTGTGCAACGGAACAAAGGTGGGGCTCTCACCGCGACCTGATATATATGTATCAGTGAAAGTACGCGCCAAAGTTGCTCTGAGAGCTATATATATATATATATAGCGGGTGGTAAATAAGTACTTGTCCCCGTTCTGGTGCAGAGGCTGATGCAGCCTATGCGTCACAAATACATATACACGCACACGCGTGTCTATATACATATACATACACCCAAACATTATTTAACGAGGCACGTTGTCGTTTACCGGGAGAACTTCGAGAGTCGTTTGCCGAGTTCGTTTTTTTTTTTTTTTTTTGTTTCACCTTTAATTCTTCACAAAGCTGGAGAATTTTTTTTTTCTGTCATTTATTTTAGAAAGTGGAACTGGTTTGTCCGTGTATAAAGGCGCGCGCGCGCGAAGTTTCTCGATTTCATTTGTGCGTCGCTGCGTACTTTTTATACGGGAGAGGCATTGCGCATCGCTGCTCTTTTATAGGGCGGGCGGGGCATTATTTCAAAATAAACGCGAAAATTTGCTATTGTTTTTCCCCCATTAATGATTGAACTGTACATATGCATATATAACGAAAGCTGACTAAGTATTGAGGGCGGAAGTTACGCCGATGGTTCTGCGATACATTGTATTATTATAGAATCGATTCAGATCATTTTCAAACTTGATTTTTGTGCGTATGTGTGTGTCAATACTTATGCTTACATTCCTTAATTTGTCAAATTAGCAATCATTATGACCACACGGGCGCTTTACGTTACAGAAGAAAGTCCCCCCCCCCTCTTGATAGGGCGCGCGCGCGTGTGTGTGTGTGTGTTATATTTGCATATTTACATACCGCGAAGGCTTTCAGGATTCGTGCGTCGGGAACGATCAAATATATATATACGCGCCAGGACTAACAATGGGACAATTGAATTAAATGATTATCACCGTTTGAATAATGGACGAGGGCTCGTCTGCTGTCTACAACGCATGCGGATGTGAAAGCGTTAAACGATTCATTAGTTTCCTGAGGTTTCTTGAGAGAGTGAGAGAGCGAGAGAGAAAGAGAGAAAGAGATAGAGACAGAGAGTCTTGTATATCGAACTGCAGTAGACGCAAGACTTGTATGTTTGTTTTTTTCTATTTTCAATGACTTTGATTTTTCTTTGGGCTTTCGCTGCTGATGGGAAGAAAAATATAAGTCCTATATATTTTATCCTTCCAGAGGACGATCATCTTCAACGCATCCGATTAATTTAATAATTGATTTAAGTTTATACATTAGTAAATAATAAATATGCACTTTGTGTAATATGTAAATGTATTATGTAAATAATAAATATAAATTGCCCAAGTAAATAAATAGCATTTATAATAGCATGGCGGGTGTAAAATTTAAGAATCTGATAGAAAATACAAAAAAAAAATACAAAAATCTGAGATAGATTACAGTGACTCGATTGTCCGAGGGCGAAACACGCGCAAATAAATTCCGTATAACGAGCCACTCGCATATGGGCCCCTCATCAGATCCTTGACAAATTATTTCGTCTAGGAGCGCGTCGTCCGTATCCAATTTTGAATCCCCTCCAATCGTACGCGCTAATAAGCCAATTGCGAAACACCATGAAATGCTGTATGTGCCACGCGCAAATAGGCGCGTACTCTCGCTCGCGCGGCAATCGGATCAGATTGTAAAGTGGCTTCTTACACCTTCGTGTTACGTAAGCATTATTACGCAACCTCGCGTAAAATGCAATTTTACGCATTAGGATCGATCGAATGGTTTTTCAATCGCTTGTACGGGTGCTCAAATCGTTCAAATATCAATATATATATATATATATATATATATATATATATATATATATATATATATATATGTTCCATGTAAAAAAATTAATCTTCATAATAATTTCAGAAACTGTCTATTTATCTACTTATCTTTTCATCTATCTCTCTATTTATCTATCTATCTATCCATCTATATATCTATGTATCTATCAATGTACTTATCTATATCTATCTATCTATATATCTATGTATTTATCTATCTATGTATTATCTATCTATTATCTATCTATCTTCTGTCTATCTATCCATCTATCTGGCTACGTATCTGTAACGATCCCTCGCTCCGCAGACTTCCCGGGCATGTGCTTCGCCTCGACCAAGTGCGCCACCTTCGAGCCCAAGCAGGCCTGGGACCTCGCCCCGTTCTGCGGCCGCTCGACCTGCGTGCCCGCCGACGACAACAGCGGCCGGCTCTTCGAGCTCGTCGAGGACTGCGGCCCCCTGCCCAAGGCCAATCCCAAGTGCAAGCTGAGCGAGCGCACCAACAAGACCGCCCCCTTCCCCGCCTGCTGCCCGATCTTCGAGTGCGAGGCGGGCGCCAAGCTCGAGTACCCGGAGATCCCGACCCTGCCGCCGCCGAGCGACGAGGAGGCCGAGGCCATCGCCAAGGCGGCCGCCGCCAAGCCCGCGCTCGCGTAATCGGCCCCGACTCACGCCCGGGGGTGACATCTGCTTCGCGAGGGTGGAGCGAAGAGGGCGCGGGCGTCGAAAATCGGACGCGGAAGGGGAGAGGGGAGCGATGAGGAGCGCGCGCAAAGAAAGTTTTTATTATATATACATATATATATATATATATATAGATATATATGATATTTACGAACCGAGTATAACGAAGTCAGGACCGCGTCAATCGCTGGATAAAGTATAATGATCGTCGTTTTATCTGCGCGAGGGGAGCAAAAACACAAAAAGAAAAAACAAAAAAAAAAAAAAAAAAGAGAGAGAACCATAAAAAATAACAAGGAGAAAGTTAAGAGTCGCGAGAGGTTATTATAGAAACCCTGGTGCCCGCGTGCTCGCCCACGTATTATCAGGTGCGCGTTGTCCGTGATCGCGCGCGTCTCCGTGCCGCGTCAACGCGGGGTCACTTCTTTTTCTTCTTCTTCTTCTTCTTTTTTTTTTTTTTTTGTTTATACGTAAATATACACAAATATATACATGTAATTTTTATACAGCTATTATTGTTTTCTTGTAAACGATTTTAACAGTAATCAGCGTCATTAATTATTACCTTTCGAGTATGATCAATCAGCTGTGAGTATCATTTAGTGGTAGGAGCAAAGAGAAAAAAAATGAAAGAAACGAAAAGAGAGGCAAACAACCGAAGAAAAGTCATAAAAGTATATAGACCGAAAAAGATATTATATAATAGGCTAAATGCATATATATATATATATATATATATATATATATATATATATATATATATGTATATATATGTATGTCACGGATAGCGTAATGTAATAAAAGCGATCATTATTTTCTTTTATACAAATCTTATCTCTGTGCGTCCGTATATAAGAAGAAAAAAAAACAAATTTAGTTTATGCATATACCGAAGTAAAAGAAACATATGTGTGATTGTAATTTCAATTGTGATTTAATTAAAATGCGTATTTAATTTCATTATATAGATCTATTTGATTTTATTACTTATTCGCCTGATTTAATGTCCTCTTCCATCCTTCATATCCCATATACAAATATTTTTTGCTTATATATATATATATATATATATATATATATATATATATGGATTCCACAAAATATATGCGCATTGATATGCATCTAGTGCGTAAAATGGAGGCCGTTTTTTGCTGCGCACGAGTAACCGACACAGTAGCCCGTCTCCTGAGTATATATGGGAAAGGACAAGATATATATATATATATATATATATATATATATATATATATATATTTCGTATTGCGTCGATTCTCAGTACTGTAGTATGCACGTTCTTATCGCGCGTCATACATGTATCAATGATATGAGGTACATTTTGGTCCTTGTGAATCTTTTGGTGTAGAATAATAACCATTCATTGCTAATCAATTGATCGATATTAACGTTTGTGAATTATTTTTTCAATAAATAATAATTTCGAAATTTTTCTGTCTGTCCTAAATTAAAAAATCAAAAAAAAAACATAAATTTGCAAGCTTCATATAGCATATATTTTTTATTCAATAATCATTCTAAATCACGTAGAAATGATACGTTTGCTCTCTTTAAACCATCTTATCAAGTCTTACTTTTATTTCCGATATACCGTCACGTTTAATCTTAAAACGTAAAATACTTAAGGTAAAAGTGTTTTTTTTTCCAAATTTTGACCCAATATTGATTCGAACCTATCAGAATCGTCATTTATTAAAGGCCGTCAAAGAACATAAAGAGAAATATTATTTATTTGATATATAGAAATTTAAGAAAGGCGAATACCGTTCCGAATTTCTGTAAGTCGCGACCAAAATCGACGATTCTAAAAAACAATCTTATTTTCGTCTATACTAATTTAACATGCAAAAGTGGTAAATTGTGTCGATTTCAAACAGTGAAAAAAAGAAATTCTTTTCAATGTTGGCTACTATGCGTATTTGCAACTTTACTATTTTCCCATATGAAAAAATTGAACGACAAACTCACAGAATTAAACAATATCCAAGCCCCCCCTCCGTGTATTCGTTATGCTTATATACAGCCAGCATGTATAATATCTAAAGGTCCAGATGATACTCGCTCCGAAATAAGTTGCAGTAACATAAAATATAATTCGTTGGATTTGAAAAAAATGTAATATTATCGGTTTTCTACACTGAGAAAAAAATATCTGTTATCAAGTAAATATTTTATTGTTTTGTATCCAGTAAATTATTTTCTGAAATTGAAAAAGCATCTTCTTAAATCAAGGAAGTATTTACTTAATGCAAGAAGAATTCATTTGAATCAAACCACGTACTCTTAAATCTAGTGAATATTTTCTTAATTTAAGAAAATGATTTACTTGGTACAAAACAAGTAAATATTTACTTGGTATCGGAAAATATTTTGTTCAGTGTATTAAGGTGATTCCTGGAATTTATTTGAATTTCATAACATTAAATTAAACGATTTCATCTTATTTGGAAATTGAAAAAGTATGTTAAGAAGAGATGTAGGATCTGAGGTGGGGGTGCAGGGGGCGAAACCCCCGCTGGGGGTTGGGAGCGGAGCCCCCCTCTTTTCTAAAAATAAATAAAACTAGTCAATCGAAGATTATAAGTTTATTAATAATCTACTCGCAAATTAAAATTTCAAAAAATTTAATAGCATAATAAAGAGAATTTAAAATTAAACTAATTCAAAAAAAGATATAGATAATTTTTAATACTTAAACAACATTATAAGAATTTTTCTAATAAAGTTCACATAGAAAATAAATCTTATTTTATTTTAAATTCTCGAATACCTAACTCAAAGTGCAAAAAAAGGTCGAGCCCGCGATCGATTGACGCATATAAGTCTCAACATCGTAAATGCCAGATGTTACGCAGGCGCGAAAAACTAAGAATCCTACCGGATTACACGGTTTCGTTCATTCGCTTTTTCTCCCAAGGGAGGAAAAGTAAAATTCTGCTTTCTGATTGGTCGGGAAGCGGTCATAAATACTTTTCCTCCCTAGGGAGAAAAAGTAGTATTTTGCTCCCTTTAGACAGCTTCAGAAAATCGTATTTTGCGCCCCGAGTGCGCGAAACATATTTTTTCGTTTTACAAAAATCTTTATAGGTTCGTTCGTGTAGTTTTTAGAAATTGCAAAAAATACTGGAGATACATTATATTTGAAATTAATTTCAGGGTGTGTTCGAGCTAAAAAAAATAAGCCTTTATGAATTGAAAACAAAATCTTAAATATGCATACTACGTCGGACCTGAGAGAGATGATAAAATAGTAAAAACAGATATAGAGTTGCGATTTTGACAGAAGCACGGGTATTTTTTTTTTTTTTTTTTTTTGAAATAGCGCCGCAAAATAAGAACGATTTTCTTAAAGCTTTAAAGATGTGCCTCGAAGTAATAACGATCTCTATATTAAACTTGACCTGTTCGACGTAATAAAAGTCAACTGTCGCAATTACTACCGTGCGACCTCTGAAATTCGCGGGACACGAAACATTTTTGCCGAAAGCAGAGCTGAAACCTCTTTGAGCTCCGGGGTGTCATGCCGGCACCTCGAAACGTTTATTCAGTTTATCAAATTTAAACGTTTATTCAATTCTACATATATATATATATATATATAAATTTTAAACGAACTTAATAGAATTACAGGAATACGAAACTCATCACTTCCTACTTCAGCGCCTAAGTTACCGAATTACCTAACTGTAAGCGCGTGAAATTCTTAAGTTTTAAATAATCCGACGGAATTTTCTAAAATTAAATATCATAAATTGGTAAATTTTAATTTAACAATTATTATTATTATTATTATTATTATTGTAAAACATAAAAATTAATTTACACTTTTTGAGATTTTTTACACGAGCAAGAATATAAATATATAAATATAACAATATTTCAATATATAATGATATAATTATTACATATTTCGGTAACATACTCTATTTAAGTTTTATTCTATCACAATGGAGTTAATTCGTATATTGTTTAACGCGTAATTTCCGTTTTAAACTCGAACAATCACGCGGACGGAGTAGGTTCATTTTATCAAATTTTTGAAATCATTTTACAAAAGTATAATTTCGACAAGAATGTACATTCATTGCGCAGTCGGGCAATTTACAAAGACGCGACCGTTGCGCAAAGCGAGCCAGACGCGCGGGGGCAATATTTATTTTACCAATTTACAAAACGCACGAGGAGATGTAACAGGGCGCCCGAGCGTTACGTACATATTGAAAACTCTCTCGCACTTTAGTCGTTAAATAGCCCGCGGGCGTGGAAAATCTGCGAGGTAGGCTCGATCCTCGTCGAATCCCGGGGCGGCGAGTGAAATCGATCGCGAGCGGCCGGGTTCGAGCGCGAGCGTGGAATATTCCAGAAACGCATCGGGGCTCTATACGGCGCGGCGTTGCGGCGAGGCGGTTAACTCTTACACTCCCCCCCCCTCTCTCTCTCTCTCTCGCTCACCTGCCGCTGCAGCAGCGCCCACCGCGTTCACGGATCCGTATACCTGCTACATACATCTTATGTTAATTTATTGTAATCCTTGATGTGCGCTCGATTTGTGTACGTGCCCGCGGCTTATCTTGAATTTGTCAGTTGATAAAACGGGTCTCTCTCGAGAGAGAGAGGCCTTTTCGAACGGCTCTTTTGCGATTTTTCCTTTCTCAATTTTATGCGGCGTGTGTCTCTAGGCCTTATATTATTCAATGTGCCAAGAAAGTTTATCGCAAGGCTATACGTATATATATATAATGCAAAAACATTTTTATACAACTGTTTCAGGTTTCGCATATATGTATATACGTATAGTATATGGACAGAGCTGCGAACTTGGAGAAATCAAGTGTAAATGAAGTTCTGTTTAAAATGTAGTTTCGGGCATTTAATAATAATTATGTATTATCGTTCTTAAGAAAAATTCATTAGTGCCTTCGTCGCACTTATATTCGATTGTTAGAATTTAGAATCAGGTTCAGAACGATATATATATATCTCAGTTTAGCATACCTGACTAGTTTGTTATTTGAATTTTATTCGGCCTATGTTAGTGCCACTTTAGATATAAGAGAGAAGTAAGGTGAGGCCATTGTGATTTATTTACATCGCACTGTACAGATCGATATTTATTGATTCACGATGGCGAAAAGCAGGCACATGCATATATATTTCGTTCGGCTATATACTTATTGCGTTAATTGCTTAATTATTCTCAAGCTTAATTAGCACTCGATTAGAAAATTCACTTATTCAATACTATAATCAATTTGGGTTCAATAGATGGTAATTTTTTTGAAAATAATTTAGGGCTATATATTGTGCCGATACGGTTTATAAATATATAGATATTATCTTAATCATCTAAATTTCTATTATAACATTTGATGAATGCGCAATTAGTAGATTCCTAGAATAAACACCCTGCTCGCGTGTTCGCGATCAAGTAGAAAAAATATATTGCACTATATTCTGTTATTGAATTTGATGAAATCGAAAGAGCGTATACTTATATAAGTTATATAATAAATTATATATCGCGCACATATGCGTGCATCAATAGAATACAAGTGGGGTTTAATCAATCGATTTGTGCGCTCGTATATGCGTAATTTGTGAGTAGATTAAGACAATATTTTTAATTTTTGCGCCACGCTATAAAATAAACGTAATATATAACACAGAAAAAAAATTCAGACATCGAATAAATATTTACTTATTTTGTAGCAAGTAAATCATCTTCTTAAATTGAGAAAATATTCACCAGTTTTAAGACTAGGTGGTTTGATTTAAGTGGGCTCTTCTTACATCAAGTGAGTACTTCCATCATTTAAGTAGATACTTTCTCAATGTAAGAAAATAATTTACTTGCTATACGAAACGAGAAAATATTTACTTGATAACAGAGATTTTTTGTCAGTACAGTAAATCCTTTGCATGTATATAGCTCTATGGCGCGAACTTTTTTATTGATGAGGAATAGTAACCAATGACAGATTAACAAATATGCCTAACTACTCGTAAAAATAGCAATCAATTCGGATTATGATTAATTAACAAGCAATTGGTGCCTGTCAACTATATATTCTCTAATTTTTTCTTCATTTTTTTATACATTGCCACATTTTTTATATATGGGATACAGAAAAGAAAAGACGTCCAAATTCGCGCTCTCCTGCGCTGCTTTCAAGGTCCTTTCCGATCGTTTTAAAACTTAGATTGTCTCAGACCCTGACTATATGTACCAGACAACGGGTATATAGATATATATAGAAATTTTTTCTTGATTGAATATACAATACTATACAATATATATACATTCCAGTCGATACGCTCGCGGGGCACGTCAACTTTATTATCCGTCCGTGCTGTTGAACAAGATATAGAAGTAGCATAATAGAAGTTGATATTATATAAATATATATATACAGTCGAAAATTTCTGCGGGACATATCCTCCCGCGAGGCATTCAACCCGGAACCACTGCGAATCCTGCGCCGCTTCAGAATCGCGCGAGATTCTAGAATTTCGACCTTAGATATATATATATATATATATATATATATATATATATATATATATATATAGTTGCATGTTAAGCTTAACATATCCAAATTAATCTGCAACACAAATTGCTTTAAAAAATGAAAAAATTTAAAAGATGCGAGAAGGAAATTTTGACAAATATATCGCTCGCTATAAGTAATTCAAAAATGGAGGAATAATTAATAAATGGACGAAGTTATCCGCGAGTAGTTGTAGATAATGAATAGAGGGAAATTTTATCCGCGACCAATTATAGGAACTTTAGCGGGAACGAAACGAAATTATCGTTCAAATTATAACCATCGAAGGGAAGAAGATGTATAGCTCGTTGGAAGAAAAAAACAATAATAAGACAAAAATACGTAATATGGAGCCGTCGAATTAAGCCTACCAGATACCGATAGTGAGATGAAACTAGTCCTTGGGATTCAAGAAGACCAGTGAGATAAAAATATCAGAAACTTTTCACACATTCCATCTATCATCAGTGCATCCTTAAAGTACACGGTATAAACTTCATCCTTTACAATTACGTCGTGTTTACTCATACCTTTTTCTTCTTCTCAAAATACGCAATATTCTACAATTTTTAAGTTACATTACTGTGCATAAAAATTGCTAAAAATTAAAAAATCCCGACATTTATAGTAATTCTCAGGACAAATTTCGAGTCGGTGTCGATTATAATCTAATCCTTATGTTTAGGGTATCGAAAGAGATAGTTTAAGAGTTAGTTTTTTTTTTTTGAATCGATAAGCCAGGAGGCTCTGAAGGGCCGCCTCGTGTCTAAAAATCGACTCTGGTAAGGAATTGGCCATTTCCATTGTTTACATCAACATGGCAGAGAAAGAGGGTGTATAAATTTTCTTATTATTCATCACTATCGAAGGGGCGCGGAGATACAAATAACTTATTACGTATAATTCTTACTCGAACTTGTTATCGATCATTTTCGATAATTGATAAAAACAATTTTTCATAATTACCGGTAATGCGTATATACGAACAAATTGAATGCCATTGTGAGCTACGAAGCGATTAAATTCTCTTAGATATGCATCTTCTTCTCACCATCGTGGGTAAGGATGTAAAAACACTTTAGCGAAATGCAGATAAATGCTGACTAGGTGAGCTATATCTATTTCATATGAATTCATTTACACTTCATACGATTACTTCAAAATGTATATTATAAACAATTCATATGATTTTTTAAGGAAGGTCTTGTAATGGAGATAAAGTAGTTGTTATAGTTTGTTATTAATTGTATTCTAGTTTGTTTTGCTAAATAAAATTCTGTGGTGGTAAAAAGAGACGACAAAATATTTTGTATTACAAGAGACGAAGATACAGATGAAGAATATGTTGAACGAGTGTGATTTTAAAAATGTTCAATGATTTTACATACTAACGTTTACAAAAAAAGAATATCTAATTACTAATTGCCATATTGGATGTATAACGGAATCAAAACGACATATTTTAATATCTTATATTTCTAAGCTTTACAGTATCTTTACTGTAACTATGTCACATCGTCACTTACGTATGTCAGTTCAAATTTTTATTAAATTGAAGCTACAGCGTTACGTATGAGATTGAAGGTGGAGCGCGTTAATTTATTTCAGTTTTCTCCATACAGAGGGAGGAGAGCGAAGGGGGGGGGTGGAGATTATTTGAGAGGAAAAATACTTACTTACGTCAGTAATAGACGAGCCCCTATGAGATCGTTTAACATCGTATATGCGCAACAAAACGGAGGACATCGGTTACGCGGATCGCCTCGCACGATGTACGCGATCATCGTTATATACAATATATAGAAATTCAGAGCAACGCATATATAATGTGCTCTGCAACCGCGTTTTTTTTTTTTACGCGAAGGGAGAGGCGCGACTCCCCCCCCCCCTTCTTCATCACCGCGCATCGCGATTACGCGAAGCGCTCTTTATAACATATGGAGGACGAGCTGCGAGGACTTCTTCTTTTTTCTTCTTCTTCTTCTTCTTCTTCTTCTCCTTATTCTTCTTCCTCTGGTCTTTGTGTCTTAAAGAAAGTATCTCGCGGCTCGCGGCTTGTGTAAGTCCCCATCCCAGAGTCCCAGGGTCAGGTTGGGAAAACGGCGAGAGACGTTGGATAACGTCGCCGGTACTTAACGCCGCCGCGGTATTTTATTGTATAAGGTTAAAGTCTAGCTGATTATATGTAGGCGTATAATGAAAAAAAAAAAACAAGAAAAGAAAAGAAAAAGGGTGAATCATATACTATAATAGTGGTTCCCTCTGTTTTAATCTATTGAGATCCGCGCGATAAAGCGTTCTTGGCCTTATGGTATTGTGAGCTCGATGCACGAATGATTCCTCAAGTGCTCAACCGATATTTTTTATTCTGTACTACGTGGCAGCCTAAGGCGAATTCGAAATTACTAAAAGTATTACTACATATTTTTTTCTCTCCTTAATTCTTTTTTATTCCCATGATTATGGTAATGCCGATAAAGAATAAATCAATGCAACTTCTAGTTCATCTATCCATTTGCATTGGATTCATATAAATTACATATAAAAAACAAAATCAACTAGAAAAGCCTATCAATTTTATATTAAAGATAATCAGTTGTGCGTCGTGATATTACACTAAAATCAAAAGTTTTTTTTCTTATGAAACTTTCAATGATTAATCATTTAATATCTATATCTTCTTGTCTTTGTTATGGGAAAATGATAAGTTAAAAGGGGATAAAAATCTAAAGTAACTGATACAAAAGGAGTGCTGAATTTTATAATATAAAGATTACAAAAATATTAAAAAACTGAGGAATAAATGATGAAAATAAAAAGAGAGTCGAGCATAAAAGTATGAAAATATTATGTTACTATAATTCGAAATGACAGTGAAGATTTTTCTTTCAGTTTTCGTTTAAGAGGATACGCCACCTTAAAATTACAAAATAAACAAAAGCGTTTGAAATATATTATAAATATTATACATCAAACATATATATTCTGCAATAAATAGACATTATTATATAAAATATAATGGATTTAAGATCTATTTAAATCCACATTATTTGAAGCTCTAATCTATGAAATACATGCAAAATCCAAATTCACTGACTGTCGAATTCCAATGAAATTAATAGACCAAATGAGCTCATATATGAAGATGCTGTTATTAAATAAATTTTTTATGGTCCGAACAGAGGGAATTCAATTTGAACATTTAGAAAAAATTTTATAAATATATTACTGTTTTTTTAGTACAATAACATCCTCAGATTTTAGCCCATTTGATCTATTGGTTTCATTCCAATTCTACGGTCAGTGAATTTGGATTTGATACGTACTTCCTATGATGACTTCAAATCATGTGGATTTAAGTAGGTCTTAAATACCTGGAATTATAGATAATAATATCTGCTTATTGTAGAAAAGATAAGTAACATATTTTAAATGCTTTTTTTATTTTGTAAATGAAAGGGGATGTCTCCACTTAAGACATTATTTTAAGAATAATACAAGTATTTAAAAAAAATTGTTATAATAGTGAAGTTTTTATTGTTCGATTATCCATAAATTGTGCTGCACGTAATTCCTGACCCTCTTTAAAAATAAAAAAGATTTTAAAAAATAGCAGTTATTAAAAACTTTTTTTATAAATTTAAAAAACGGATTACGAAAGATTTTTTCAAACTAAATAATTTTAAATATAAAACATTTTCTATAGTATTATCTCTCCCTATGCACACATATCCAGTGATGAGGTAGAACAAGCTTTACCATCAACTGTCTGTCTGTCTCATCATCTGCCTATACTAATGCAGATAACTCCAATGGACACAATGACTATAAAACTCTATACATTTCCAGACATAGATACATTTGACATTTATTATGTTAAATTTTCTTTTCTTTCAGAAACGTGATCAAAAATAGAGGTATCCAATAAACAAAATTAACTTGATCTTGAAATGACCTTGAAAAATAAACTTCAAGATCAAATCAAAGGTTATCATTGTATTCCTTGTTAAAAGTTACGATTTTAAGGTTTTATGATTAATCTGCTAAAATTCCTAGGGTTTTTCATACTTATGTTAATGTAATGATGAATATGAATAAAATTATGATGTTCTTATGATATTTAAATGAAGCTCATTTTCGTAATTACCTCCACGTCATTGACAATAGCGATGATAGCATGAGTTAATATTCCTCTACAAGAACCAATAAAAATACCCTGCCATAGTCGTTTGGGGAAATACACCCCAATTAGTACGGAGATATCTGGAAGGCTGTCTCTAGTAAACTACGCTAAGATAGCTATTCTGTGATACCTCAAATTATGCCTTAAAGAAATCTGATTGCCATGAGCTTCCACTGCTTTGAAACCGTCGGTGCTAAATATTCTGGACAAAGCCGTAAGCCTCTGCGATCATCATGGATTTTTTCAGGATATTTTAAGTCACGAATATATCCCGCAGCATGATTATCCAATACAATTAAAAAATCTGGATTATTAATACATCTATGATATTAAAATCATACTGCAGATTATCAGATATTATACTGCGCCATAGCGTATCCATATAAATAGCGATATATTGTAAAAAAATTTTATTTGCTACTTTGAAACTATGTTCTGTATCGATGTATCTATTCTTTACTTTAACATATCCTTTAATTATCTGAACGCATGTGTCCATCCTCATAAAGAGAAGACATTAATAAAAAAAAATGTCTGCTATATAGTGAGAAAAACATCAGAACCATTTCTGCTTGGATTGCCAAGTTTCGATTTTGTTGATAATCGCTCTCTTTCGACTCTTGGACGATCATCAATGCAACAACGAGAATTAAATTATTCAACGATAATTTATATATATACAAAGAATATAATGTTTTAGATGTTAATTATTTATAACTTTTCGCATACTTTTAATCGCATCCCGGTAAAAATTCATGTCCATCTATTACGTATATTAGATTGTGCCCACCGTGCTTGGCTGATGAGCATACATCCTGATTCGTCCCATTTTTAGTTACGACTGGCAAGTCATTTCGGAAAGTCGGTATATAAACATATAATATATATTGATGGATTGATCTATAAATAATTTAAATAAAATTAAAAAAAAAAACTTTAATAAATAAATAAAATTTATTAGCAAATTTATAACCCTTTTCCACTTGCTCCCCTTTCTTATCACTTGCATTCAGACTTTATTCGAATTTCAGACTATATGCAAAATTATATCAGATGAAAGCCCTGGTGCCGAACCGACTCAAGGCCGACTCTGCACTGATGCCGAGGTATCGAATATAATATTATACCGAATGTTCTGATACGCAGGCTGTACACGCTGCACTACCGACTGCGGCCACTGCGGAACGGGGACTGCCGCGACGTCGCGAGTGCCGCTGCCGACCTGCCGACACCACCGACACGGCGACACCGCGGAGCTGTCCGCGACACCGCAACATCGCGACATCGCGCGAGTACGCTTGCTTGTTGCGTTGCGTTGTGTCCTTATGTTTGTCTGTCTGCACATCGTGTGAAATTCCATTATACTTACATACTTAGTTTCTTTTGATAATATAATTAATAATTAAAGTAATAATAAGTGTTAATTATGAGTGAGCTCGTGTGGGGTATTAAAAATGGCGACCTGGAGCAGGTTCGCGATATCGTGGAGAATAAGGTGAGTCTTCTAATTTCAACACCCCATATTCGATAGCTCATAACCTCTTAGTTCAAATGTATCTTTTTCTTCCTATTTACTGTTTACTGCGGAAAATGACAGTTTGCTATCGTGCATTAGTTTATTATTACATAAGTTATAACTAAATGGTACTTGCAGTATCTATATTTTCGTTTCACTAAAGTTTCTTAAACATAATATTTTAGTTCTGGCCCCTCCTTAAAGATCATTAAAATTAATTTATTAAATGAAATGCAAAGTTATTTAATTTTAAAAAATCAATTTTATTATTGGTAAATTGAATAGAGATTTGCTAAACACGTTTAAATTTTTAGCTTGCATAATTTTTTAATAGAATTTATGCTTGATAAATATTTAATTTATAATAATGAAAATATTTTGTAAATGTGATTCATAGAACATAGATGTCAATCAGATGATTGATGGCAGGACACCATTACACTATGCAGCTGATTATGGACAAAATGAAGTTGTCAGATATCTTTTAGATAAAGGAGCGGATATTAATGTAAGTCAAAAGTAGACTTTTGTAATTAATATTGTTTGTGTGTATTAAATTTGTATAACTACTACTAACTATTAATTGTGTTTAAAGATAAACATTTTTAAAAAATAGAACTAATTTTTCCTTGTATATCGAATAGGTTACAGATAAACATGGCATAACAACTTTATTAGCAGCAATTTGGGAGGGTCATACTAACTGTGTTAAATTATTACTTGAAAAAGGAGCAAAACCCAATGGTATGACTCCAGATGGCACAAGCTACTTAGATGCTGCTGAAAAAGATGAAATCAAGGAGCTTCTGAAACTTCACTAGCACTACACCAAACGATGCAAAAAGATATATGAATTTTGTTATTTAAGAACTTCCATGTTCCTTATAGGATATTTACAGCTGCTTCGTTATTGATTTACAGCGATCTGATTAAATTCACAAAATTTATGTAAATTTATATAAATAATAGTGAACTGATTGTAGTTTTATATGAAAAATATTCAGAAAATTCAGTAGAGTTTTAATCGAGTATACGATCAAAAATTTTGTTGCATATGTTTGTAGACAGTTTTGTTTCAAAAACAATCTTTGAAATATTTTTTATATGCATAGTATTTCAATATTTTAAAAGATTTTTAACCTTAAATTTTCCACATATATGACCTACTTTTAGTTTTTTATTTATTAGGATTATTTAAAAGATTTCTGAATAGACGAAGACTATGTGACAAAGAATATGTAATGTATTCCAAGAATTGACAAAGAATGTGATGTATTCCAAGAGGAAAAATAATGAATAGATACTATACTTTTACTTTCCATATTTAAAAAAGCTTTCGCTTTTGAACTTCCATATTATTATAGAATAATAGACTGCTCTGAATTCCTACATGTTTTTTAAAGGTTTTATCATCCACATGTATTATATCTTGTAAACATATATATTATGCGCATGTCTGAAAATTTGCATTAATATAAATGTTTGCAATATTCCCTGCATATTTTGTTTAAGAAAATTAAAAATCAAGAATTTAATTTACAAGTTGAGTATCTTTGTTTACTCAACAAATTAAATTACATAAGTAAAAGTAAATTGAAAAGTGACTACATTATGATCCATGTTATTGCAACATATTAGATTATTATTATTCATCTGTTGTAATTTTTAATAAGACTCAATAGTTTTCACCACTATTTACAACAAGACAATGCATGTTTTTGCTCAAAAAAGAATTTGTAAAATAATAGAATATAACAACTGTAAAACGACGTATTTGTTAGATGCATAAATAAAGAATTATTTGCTAATTTTTCTAAAACTTAAAACATTTTGTTTATATTATTGACTCCTTTCAATTTTATTTTTAAGAATCTTAATTATGTACAATTACTTACAGTAACTTATTTGTAATAAAAGATACAATAAAATTACCGAACATTACACTATATGTATACATTATTAAAAAGGAAGTTATAAAGTATTACAATAATCGTCCTCTGCAGTTACTTGCTCCACATTTACAAATAATTACTTTTCCAGGAATACTTCCTACATCATAACTATAATTCCATGTTAATTCTTGACCTGCTCTTATATAACTCAATGCAAAAAAGGCAACCCAAGGAAATCGAACATCATGAGTATCCACAAATACATTTTGAACAAAGACATTTGGATCACAAGAATGCTGAAATAAAATATTAATTTATTAGAACAAAATATTAGAAAATATTAATTAAAATTTTCCTTTATATGCAATTTCAACTTTTAATAAGTAAATGTAAAAGATAAATTATAAAAATGTAATTTGTTTGATACTACAAACTCGGTTAAAATGTTTGTCATTATTGTACAATACATTTAAAGAATTAAAATTAAAAACATAAGCAATACATATAAATATCATCCAATAAATTACATTTAAATATCGTCCAATATTTCCTGTCGTTTTGGCATCCATTATATAAACAGCTTCATCTGCACCAAAGAAATCTCTCACTGACTTAAATTTTCCTCTGTCAAGTTGTGCTGTATCAACAGTAAGATCAAATCTGCTGGGTTCTCGAATAGCTTCATCTTCATCACTACCTGCTTTATCCTGACCATCTTTTGATACACTACCATCCTCTGATTTATCAGATCCTTGATTTTCGTCGCCCTTTTTACGTTTTCTTAAACGACTTCTGTAAATATTTAAAAGCATTTTTAAGTTTCTGTTTTAAATTTAATTTAGATGTTTAGGTTCAGCTTTCCAACTTAAATAAATTTTTTCTGTAGTATAAAATTGAATGAAAAAGTATTCGTTTTATATTATGTTATAAACAAAAAATCTTTGGAGCAATAATGGATTTTTACCATTATTTTATTAGTATAGTTTTAATTAATTATATTGTTATTCATTCTAATTTTATAAATGACTCAATCTGTACTTTTGTAAGTTAAAAAAATAAAATTAAAAAGAAGAAATTTGTTAAATAATAATTTTTTATATTACCGTATCGACGATCTTGAATCTTCATCTTCTTCGACATTAGAATGTCTCTGTAGTTTTTTTCCAATGTTAAAATCGTCATCAGAATCATTGGAATGATGTTTGTGAGGGTCTGGAATATATTCCTCATTTTTCTTATCATGCTTATCTTTATCTGAGTCGTTATCATTATCATTTTCATTTTCTTCTACTTCTAATTCAGGATCCAAAACATCACTTTCATAACCTTCCTTAATTCCTTCAACTACTTCAACATAGTCAAGCTCGGCTAGGTACTCATCACCATAATTTTTACCACCTTCATTAGCTCCTTGTTCGGTAAGTAATCTCCCAGCATAAATGCAAATAAACGAACCAAGGGGAATGTCGTTTAAGCATCTTATACCCCAACCTCTCGGAGCTGTCTTGAATACTTGTAGTTTTAAATTCAATGGGTGTTGGACAACTCTATTTAGGCAGGTTTTTACAGAACATTTACATCTGTAATAAAGATTAATCATTTTAATTAATGTTAATAAAATTATAAACATTACATTTTTCTTATATATCATTAAATTAATAAATATTTTTATTGGTCTTACAGTCTTAGTATAATATATTAGTAAAATATATTATAGTATAAAGTTTGTAAAATTGAAAAAATATTTATTAATTTACTTTAATTCAGAACAGTCGACATAAATACAATTTTTAATTTTTAATTTATACATCATTAAGAATTTCATATCCAATACACTGACATGAAATTATCAAATCGATATTCTTCTTAAGTATATTAACAAAAACTCAATGAATAAAAAATATTTGTTTACTTTTCCTGTATAGAAAATAAAATGATTATTTTGAAAATAAAAAATAATTACCTTGAGTTACACTCATAAATTCCAGTAGTTACAGCCTCAGGTAACCTTTTATAAACGTAGCCAACAGCAGCATTAGGTACTCTACCACCAAGAGTTGCACCCTGGATTGTTAGTTGCCAACACTGGCATTTGTTTTTATCCTGACAATCGTCTTCGCAATCACAACTACACAAGAAATCTGGGTCTAAGTTTATGTGCACATCTTCTGTTGGTTCCCGCTGTGTCGTATATTTAATTGTATCTGGATAAGCATGATCAATCTCATTTACACACGGAATCGGCACGTTTTCTACGCCATAACTGAGGTCCTATATGAAATATATAATTTATGAAAAATGATTAATTATTATCTCTGAAATACTTGATCAAGAATAAAACCTTTAATAGTTCATCATGTAACTGGTGCTTAAAGTAGTTTTTATATAGTTTAGTAGAAATTAGCCATACACGATAGGCCTATACTTTATGCAAATGTTTTAATTACTATTTTTTTTATAAAAGAGTGTGGAGAACGAATTCCTCATCAAGTGTGAAGTCTCGAGCCTCTAACTAATCGCACAAGTTAAGAGCTCAATTTTAAATAGATTAATATTCTACATTATTTATATCTTCTACCAGAAATAATTCTCTTATAGTGGAGAAAATTGTGCATTTACTAAACGTGTACAAACATACAAACTAGTTTACTTTACTCACTAGTGAAAAATAGATACTGTATGCAATAAAAATGATCTCTATAATCAAAGTTTACATAATATAAAGTCTTTGTTGGGGGTAGAACAATCTGATAAACACTGTTTATAAAATGTCTTCAAAAGAAGTTGAGTATTTACGATTAGTAAATAAAGCAATACGTTTATTAGTTGAATGTGTGAGTAGTTTATAAAGTAATAATGATTAATAATTACCTTTATGTTAACAAAACACTTGTCAAGAACGAATTCTGCTAAACAATGTACCCAAAAGTCGAACTCAAACAGATCTACAGACATTGGGCACTTAGTCAATCTCAAATACTGATGAAGTTCCTCCATATTACGAAGACGAACTCCACAAGGTGCTTGATATAGAATGACTTTTTTGGCTTTTGGAAACCTACATAATTGGCGATTCCAGCCACATAGAAGTGGAATTGAAAGTGGCGAATAACCACGAAGATCATCTGGCGTAAAAGAAATACTGTTGACACATGGTGGTCCACATTTGTGAGGATAAAATGGCTTCGTTTGAATTTTATTTTGTGTTTGATAATACTGGAGACATAGTAAAGAAATAATGAGTTAGATTTAACTTATGCTGTTATATATACTTAAATTTGTATTAATAAAAAGTTTCTTGAATTTCTGAATATAATAAAATTCAATAAAAAATAAAATGTATTTTGTAATAAATAATTTACTTACAACAATACTGTGGGAAGACTTAGTTTCCATATTAGTATTATAAGGAGTCGTTGTTGATTCAGGTATAACTGGTTTTTTGGCAGTGCTTTTTTTAGCCACAGCTCTGCTTTGTTGTGGAACAACTGTGGTTTCAACTTGAATACTATCACTTACTGTGATTTGTTTTATTTTGTCGGATAATAAAGCTTCTCGTTCATCTGTTGCTGTTGATGTATACTCTACATATGGACCATTTTTCTATAAATTATAGAATGTTATAATATTTCAATTGAAAATTTCTAATCTTTTACTTATATTTTGTATGCATATAAAAATCATATGTTGTATTTTACAAAAATAAAAAATTGTTTCATTATTAATTAAATATGCAATGAGAAATCTATTTACATTCATGGTTGGTACTCCACGGTGACGACTAGGTGTATTTATTGAAGAATGACAACCTTGCTGTCTGAGATTCGCTTTCATTAATTCAAGATATAGGGGTCCCAATCTAGCTGATCCACGATAAATCCATTCTGTTCTATTATCTGCATCAAAATGCATTTGTACCAAACTTGCATCGACTTCTCTCACTCGTGCAATCCACCATTTACCATTCCATTCAGTTTTTACAACCTGACCACGTTGCAATTTCACCATCGGTCTTTCTGGATATGTTTCCATATATTTTTTTACAAAGTCTTGAGATTCAATAGGAATATCTTCCCACACTCGAGGTGAACTTTCACAAACTAAGAATATGTGTTTATGTTTAACATACTGTGCATACCCATCATCAAAAAATACAAGGTATCTAGAGAAATGTCATTACAAGTTACGTTAGATATATTGTTTAAATAAGATAATTTTAATTTAGCAATAATTTAAATGAGTATAAATTAAATTTATATTTTAAATAATCAATAACTATTTATGGATAAATAAATTGATCAGTTTACCTGTATTTATTTGTGGATTTTGGAGGTTCAGCAATAACTCCACTATAATAATTACTAGAGTAAGTATCATGAAAAATAGCAACTACTCTTGTACCAACAGGAATAATTACTGAGCTAGGTGTACTGGATGCTAATTGGTTCCCTGTTAAAGATTTTACTTGACCAGCATATTTCTTTTGTAATAATTTAACTCGACACTGAATTGGATTCTTTGAAATAACATTCTGAACCTATGGTTATTTGTATTAAGAAATAAAATAATTAAAATTGGATATTAAAAATATAGAAAATAAATTCTTCAATAGCTTTCTATAAATAAATTCTAATAATCATGACTTATATAATACATAAATTTTCAATTGATACTTTACCTTTCCCTTGATCCAAGGAAACAAAGGATGTTTCATTGTAAATACAAAGTCATCAATTTCTGGCACAGGTTTGACTAAATGGCCTGATGGAGGCAAATCCATAGATTGAATTAAACGATTATCTCTTTCAATTTCTTGTAAAATTTCTGGTTGACTATCTTGAATTTGTGATTTTAGTAGTCCACGCATCTGTGTAACTTTCTTAGTTGCTATAAGAGGATAATTGTTTAATTCAAGAGTATCTTCAATTTTTAAGTCTTCTAACATCTGTATATTTGGTTTAAATTCTTCGTAAAGAGAGGAACGTATTTTATCTAATTTTGTCATTGTTGTCAGTATTTCTTTATCAAGTTCTGTATTACTTGCTATTCAAATAATAATATAATCAATTAACCTTAATCACAATTAATTATTATTAAAAAAGCATTTTTTAAGGATTCAATTCACTTTACCATATTTGAAATAAATAGTAATATTTTTAGCACTATTTATAAAATTAAGTTACCTTCAATAGAATCCAATTGTGATTTTAATACAGCGCTTGCCTCTTGAATTTGGTAATTGATATCATATTTCTCAAGAACTTCGATTAATGACTTATCTACTTTCTTAACAAATTCTTCTAATACATCTTCTAATACATATTCACCTGAAGTATTAAGAAAAATTATTAATTTTAATGAATTCCTTTAATTTGATCAAATTAAATTAATTTAAATTACTACCTTTGTCATCCTTTGCATCATTGTCTGATTCATCACTATCAGAAATTTCAACTTCCATTGTATGATCAGGGAAATCACATTGAAGTAATGGTTTATGGTCCAATAGTGCGGTAACAAGTTGCTAAAATACAAACATTAAATATATTTGAAATAATAAAAAATCAAAAACAATATCAATGAAGAATGATCCATTTTTACTTCTTGATGGTCTAAAGCAGTATCAAGACAAATTTTGCAAATGTATCTTTTCTTTTTCTTTGTCATATTAACTCCATAAAATGAGCATGCAAAAGATGGTGCAGACCGCATATCAATACCAGAACAGCATTTAAAATTTATACAATTAGCAGTGCTTGTTTTCTTTTTGCCCTTCTGTTTAGTATCAGTACTAGCATCATCATCAGAATCCAGGTCAATGATTTCTGCTTCTTGTGTTTTTGACATATTTAATGATCTAAAACAAAGTTATTAAAATAAACTACTTTTCACATAAATGAATTACTTTTTCAAGATTACTTTATTTAGTAAAATTATTGAGAAATACTTGCCTGGAGTATTTAGCACTTTATTGTAAAATGTACTATTTCAAGAATAATAATAATTTAAAAAAATTATATGAGATTAGTCATTAATTTTCATTCTTATAATTAAAAAAAAATCATTGTAAATCTATAAGTACTACTTGTTTGTTTTTATTTTGACTGTTATTTAAAAGGTTATGATAATGCACGAGACGCGTGTAATCAAGGTGTAATCTGGGAAGTCTGCTAAATATATAGCTGTATATAGCAATAGTATATAGAATTAGGAATTCGGAACTCTGTCAAGTTCCAGCAAATTTCAGTTTTCCACCTGGTCCACATTATCAGGTGAAATTTCCTACAATTCCATTTAAAAACAAACTGCAACTTCCGGAGCGGTACGTTTAAGTTCTTCGTGCATTACTTGAAATTAATCTAAAACTTATTATCTGCTATTATTTATAGTTGTTTATCTTTTGCAACCTTAGATTACCACTATATGTTTGCGTTCATAAGATTTCATATGATGTAGTGAAAAAAAAAATTAAAAGTTTTCTCAAGATTTTGCACTTTTTCCCACTTTTTTCACTGTCACCCACTCAGGTGTAAAATGTCGTTTATTACTAATACTATAATGAAAATTTAAAGAATTTTATTCGTTGGATGTTTTCTTTTATTTAATAAAAATGCTATAAACATTAAATTATATGTAGTAAAAAAAAACTATAAAAATTTAATCGAATGGGATTTTATAATTTTTTTTATTGAATATAAGAAAACGTTCATTGCGTGTACGAGGGCGCCACTGAATAAAAAGATAAATGTCTGACAAGAATATATAATGTGAGAATGGAGAGAACTTATATTTTTTATAAAAATATTATATATAAAAATTAAAATGTTGTTCTATATTATAAATTTCATATCATATAAGAAAAAGAATAAATGTAATATAATTGTTTTCTTTAGATTTTAAGTAATCACATTAGGTAATAAAAAAGAAATTACATAAAAATCATTTTTTTAATAGATTTATTTCTCTTAAGAATTTTAATACACGTATTTTGTTTAAAAATATAACTATTATATCAACTATTTAATTTTTATTCTTTTGGTCCATTCTTTATGATTGTTTGCCATTTCAATATCATGAAATAAATGGAGATTTGGAATTTTAACAGCTTAAAGTTCAAGAATACGACAAATTCAATTAGTATTAATACGTCTAATCTCCCTTAGAAGTACCCGACTCCATGTTATGCAGAAATTTCCATGATGTATCTTTTGTGCTCTTAACTCTGCTATAAGACTTTTTATGCTTAATTTATATTTATTTCGGTAATTTTTACTTTTTTATACAAATATGTAAGTAACTCCAAAATTTTACTAATGTAAGCAATACTTTCGCATACTTATTATATATTTATGTCGATTAAATTTGTTACTTCTGTTCGCCGGTCGCCGGCTACAGTAATACATATTAAATTTACTTTGCTCAAACCCTTCTTTGTTTCGGTTTCTATCTTGTCTATCGATTCAAAACGACGATTACGGAGCGGTCTCTTGAGTTCAGCAGCTAAGCAGATGTCATATGGTGTTAAGTCACAGGCGATTATAGTAGTTGTGTAACAATCTGGGTCGAGTTTTTAGCGAAATGATCAGAAATTACCTGTACAGTATGAAATATAGTGCATTTTCGTGATGTAAAAATCAAGAATTGCTTTTCCATCAATCGGATTTTTTGACGTACAGCATTACACAAACGATGCATAGCATATAAATAGTGCCCACATAACCCTTTGTCGACAGTTTGGATAGTTGGTCAGTTGGAAGGAATTCATAATTAATAACATCGTGATAATCGAAGAATCCCGTCAACATGGCCTTGATTTTTGACTTGCTTTAACGTGGTTTTTTAGGTATCCGTTCACTTTTGATATGGTATTTACTCGATGGATCGGCTGCTTCCGAATCATAAGTATTAACTCCACAAGTGTCATCTTCCGTAATCATGCATGTCTTGTCGAGATACTCGGAAAGCGTCATTGCACAAAAATTCAACGAAGCGCTCCACAAAATCGAGCATTGTGGCACCAATATTTACTTTTCTGAGGTTTAAATATAGTGAGTCAAAATGGTGTTCACTGATCCTTCTTGTTGTTGTAGGTTAAATAAATTAACGAAAGAAAAAATTCACTTTTACCTGTTTACAAAAAGATGTGTATCTCAAATACTAGACATTTTGAGCATACACCACCTCTTCTTCAGGAACTAAAATAAAACCCTATGATATAACATTATATACTCATTTCCCTATTACTACCACGTGTACCCCTATGCTTTTCCCCCTCATATTAATGAAGGTACATTTATTAAATTTATTAAAGGTATACGAATGAAGGTACATTTAAATATATTTAAAATGTGCAAACGGTATACTAGCTGACTGTTATGGACGTCTGAAGATTTACAAAAAAGGTTGTCGTATAGAATAATATTTTCGTTTAATTTTGCAATATATAAAATAGCAAGATATTTATTTAATATTTTAACGAAGATATTTAGAAAGAACAATTGTTATATTAAAGATGTTTGGAGTTTTTACGAGGCAGTGGAAGTATTAGAACTCGAAATGATTACCTAATGATTTCATTGAATCTAGTATTTTTGTTTACAAACATGTCGTTAAATTGTTAAACGAAATTATACACGAAAATGTCCAGACATCAATTTGCGTAAAAATTTAAGGATAAATGTATTTATTAAGAGAATTAATTTGGTTTTTAATAGCAATTTTGTTCTTTTGATAATGCTTTTTATAAATAAAAATACAAATATTTAATGAAATCACCTTTGTCACTGATTACATAATTAATTTTATGATGGACACATTAGAGAATATAGCTTTGTCTGAGTGGGATTTTAATAAAATCATTATCCAAAGATATGTTGACGACGTCTTTGGAATTGTTCCTAAAAATTTAGTGGATGAAATATTGGAAGTTTTTCATTCTGTCCATGATAGAATTAAATTTACAAAATAGGTGGAATTCAATAAACAATTGAATTTATGGACATTTGTGTCATTAGAGTTGATAATGGTAAAGTAAAATAGAACTGATATGGAAAACAGGCATGGTCATATGTATTATAAAAAAAGATAGAATTAGAAATTATGGTAGACATAGAACAAAAGTTGATTGTTTGATATTAAAAAGAGTTAAAAATCTTAAAGTGAAACTTCTATTGAAAATAATATTACGTCCAAATCGGACAAAGAGAAAACAAAAATTATGCTTTTTAAACTCGTATATACCCATTAGAGTTTTCAGAAAAAGAATCTGCTTTATTGGAGAATGAGAGAGAGAGAGAGAGAGAGAGAGATAACATATTATATATTATATTTGTAAAGTTAATTGCTTTGTTAATTAGCTTAAGGCTGCTTTTTAATTTTACTCACCTGTTTCTAATATAATAATAAATCTTCGATATTTTTAAACTTCTATTGTAAAATACAGTTTCTGCGAGAACGTATGAAATTATACGGTCCTGTAAATTTTTATAATAATAGATTCAAGGAAAAGTGGATAAATGTATAACTGCTTATAATAATATATTTTGCACGTTTTTTCATCTTTTGCGCAAGTTTATAAATTTGCAATAATGTATATATGTTAAATAAATTTTACAATACATGGAATTATTATAAAACTGAATTATTAACAACAAGATTGATTGAACATCTTTAGTAACTATTTTTAAAACAAAAATATGAATGAAAAGGTAGAATATTACGCATTGAATCAAAGTAAATTAATTTTTTGTCTGTCGACTAAACGCCTTTTTACATTTGAGATCACAATGGGAGTCCGCTACTTGCTTTGAATAGCCTTGTCTTTCGTTACTTTTTCATTTTTATCAGATTTAGTCAGTTTCTTTGGATCTACAAAAATTAAATTGTTCCTTGAGATCTTAATCTCATTCAGTTTTTCTCCTTGTGTCATGGTTTTATTGAATCCCTCGTTTTTCAACCTCTGAGCTTGCCACAAAGTATTAAAGCCTATTTGGGCAGAGCAAGCTCGCATTCTTGAACTCGAGGACGATGCTAAACTCAATTTTAAGTTGTCTGAAATTAGAAAATTCGTTTTTCGCCCAATATATTTTTTATTTTAGTTTTTATTAAAGTTTATGCATCGTACCGCTTGTACTCTGTTTTAGCTCCGTCTTTGGACGTGGATCTTTAATACAACGAATTTTGAAGTCTAACTTAGCTGCCAGCGAGTATATTCCTCGTTTGTGATGAAGAATCAAGTTTTCATCCCCGTGATACTTTAATCTAAGTAGTAGATATATAATACATAAGGGACGAGGTAAATTTATTGAATGGAAAATCGGCCGAAAAATACAATTATTTATTTATTTAAATATTATTGATTTTTCAATCTTGTGCGACTTTAAAATTGCATCTAACAATTTTTAGTATAGTAAGTTAGGCTCATAAATAATCCAAGTTCATATTAAAAATAACAGGTGTATGCTTTAAACTGTAGAAGTATTATTGTAAATGATATAAAACAAATAAATGCATATCTTATATACCTAACTATGTCTAACTTTCAGGTTGAGCATATTCTGACATTTATGTTCTGCCACTACCACTCAGAATATGACCCTTATAACGGGAACTCAAATAGGGGTTTAACTTTACAATAGTACACCAATTTGGCTTTGACAGCCAACATTTACGTGCACGTTTACCGTCAATTTTATAACTTATCAACCGTTAATTACATAAATGCTTTGCTAATTGCAATCACTAATTGCATAGTACTTTTTCTAAAACTTCTAAAAATGTACTATAACCTCTCCGATTTTAATGGAAGTTTTTTTATAATTAAAAAAACTAAAATATAACATGACCGTTATGTTTTTTCAGATAAAGCGTTGGTTAACTCAAGTTGCCAAGTTTTTGCCACGAGATCATGGCAAGCGATTTGAGTTGCACACTGCGCGGATTAATGAATTTCTCTTTAGCCCCTTTATCTAGCACTATCAAAATTTCAGCCTTCAACTAAGAACAATAACTAAATAGCAAAATCACGCTTGTTATAATAAAACCTCTAGTTTTATATAATATATTTCTTTTTAAAAATATGTTTCTGAAATCCCGATATATTTGAGGTAAAATTAAACGTCTAGAAATTCTATAATCTTGAAACAGGAGAGAGCAAAACGAAAAGTGAACTGATTCTAAATTTTTCCGAAATTCTCCTTTTGAAAATAAAAAGAAAAAAGGGGAAAGTTGGATGGAATCAAGTATATCATACTCGCCTGTAATGTCGACCTTCGCGCCAGAGTCTGCTTTCCATCTGCTCGAGCCAGGTCTGCTGCTGGCCGATCACCGAGCCCGGTCTGCAGATCCTTAGCCAGGCAATCGCCTCCTTCGCTGTGAATCGATAATGCTTCATCACGTAGGCCGCGATAAGCGTGCCCGTCCTGCCTAGCCCAGCCTGAGTCCGAAATCGTTCATAATTGAATTACGTCGTTATTTAATTCTTTGTTTTTTTTTCTCGAGTGTTATAGCAGTTTAATATGAGTTATTTCATTTTTTTTTTTAATATAGAGGATGTCCTAATTATGATTGTTACCATTAATAATATGCAGTTCATAAGCAGAGGAAGCCCACATGAAAAGGTGGTGAATGTATTTTGGAAAGTTCCTAACACATTTTGCGCTATGTGCCAATGTTCATTGGTCAACGAGCAAACTCTAATTCTTACATAAATCTTTACGTTATCTTCCTTATCTTCACATAAACAACTATACCTTTTAGTGTCGCAGGAGACAGTTCGTCCGTCCAGTTCTTCTTTAGATAACCGGCCAATTCTCCGCTCGTCTTTTTAATTGCCCTTCCCCTAGATCGAGAACCCAATTTGCGTTTGCTCATTGGCTAATAAACTTTGGCACGTGCGCAAAAACTATTTGTAACATTACGAAATGCATACACCATTTTTATAGGATTTCTCCTGAATATTATCGATGCGCCAGCATTGAACAATCATATTTGTAACACCCTGTACACGTAAATCATTGAATGACGTACTTTACAGTGGACTGCTATGGCTCCTCGTGTGGTTTCTGCTATGTGAAGAAATTGATTTAATATTTTTTTAGTTGGAACCGATCCATCTGGGAAAAACAAGTCGTAGTGACGTATCCCGGCATTTGTAAACCTGTTTAACAATGAAAAACTTTATATTATTCTATTTCTTACATTAAAAATTACTAAAGTTTTATTATTTTGCGTAGTTCATTTATATATACATACATATGAAAAAGAATGGCAATCTCGAAGATTTCAGAAGATTAATTGTTTACAGAAAATAAAGGTAACATAGTTATCTTGGAATTGATCTTGAAAAGCTTATTGAAAGGTCAACTTTTTGCATTGAAACTACTATTTTTTCAGAAATTAAAAAGAGGTGAAGATTTTACGCTTATGTGTGTGTATGTGTGTTCATATCCATGTTTCGATCTTTTGTATTTCCGTAGCCCTTTGTATTAACAAGAATAAATTGATCTGACCTTTAGATGCTGTTGAAATTTAAGCTTCATTTCAGAATAACAATTGGGTCCGTCGTTGAAATTTATTATAGAGATTTGACGTTTATCACATTTACTAATCTCGACAGATTTTGATTAAATCTCATAATATCGTAGCTGAATATCTCTTTGACTTTAGAGTGACATTAATCTTAGATGTAAATATGTAATTGAATGTAAAAATTTTTGCTCTGTTTGATTCCGGCATAAAAATATAAAAGTTTCAATGAAAAAAAAAACTGACCTCTACATACATCTTGAAATGAAAGCTCAAGGTAAATTCCAAGGTTTATATTAAGGTTTATAAATTTTTATAAACCTTATATTCCAACCTTTATGTTCCTCGTTGACCATTTGTTTTTTCTAATACTATTGTTTTATACTATACTAATACTTGGGACATTTCATCGGTTTTTATACATTTTCCTCAACATGTACGCGATTTAACAAACGTTTGGATTTATATACTAATAAAAAATTAGACAATATACGGACTTCTGGAAGTACCTGAACGATTCGTAATTATTGCGATTCAGCCTGATGACAGCAAGAACTTCATTTTTCATAAAATAATTTAAATACGTTTCTGGATAATGTACGAGGACGCCTTGCTCTGTATTCGGTCCGAGAAAAGCGAGAAACTTTCTTGGAATTATCCAATTCAAGTCACCATTTTTCATTTCTCCGTATTTTTCGAAATCTTTTACATCAAAGTCATCAAAATTAAAGAATCCCAGCATTGAAGCTTTGTGCAGCGCCTTTAAACAATCTTTTGGATGGTAAAAAATATTTTATTTATAATGAATCGATCATTCGTTAAATAAGAATAAACTTTCCACATTCACTTCGACGTAAAAATTGTCATTTTTAAATTGATTTTTACTTTAATAAAATTTATTAATAAAATGAATTAAGTTATTAATATACTAATAAAAATAATATTATATAATATTAAATTTGAGGATCTTAGATTAACTCTTAGATTAACTATTAATTTAATATGGTACATTTAGTATTTTTGCCCTGTCATATTACGTAAAAAATAATGTACTCGTATATTTCTAATGAGCAATAACAACCAAAATTTACAAATGATAAATAAAATAATTATCACAATGTTTGAAATTCAAATGGTTGAAGCCTAGAATTTTATCACAATAAGCATTATAGCTACACTGTTAAAGTTTGAATAAACTTTATTTCTTATATATATATATCTTTGTTATTTAAAAAGATCAATTACCTACGACTAAGAAAAAATTGTAAGTTATAAAAATAAAAAATTACCTATAAGTCGAATAGTATAGCACGAATTTACGGACGCATCTTGAAAAGGCTTCAAAAGCATTGTTTTTTTATTAACTATACACTGATATGCTTCGGACGGCGATCTGTTCAAATACAGAATCGAATAAGACGCTACGAGATAAGCAGCATTGGCGCGTTTCTCAGGATTATGGATCGTAAAGTGGACGAGCTGCTGGTGTTTATGTTCCGGATCCTTTAAAATCTGATTGACAGTTTCGCAGTACCTCAAATGTGAATATTTCCATAAATCATATTATGAAATTTATATAGTTTTCCATTTGCTTGTAAATCAATCAATGAATCATACAAGTTTTGTAAGAAAAACTTGCAACATATAGAGAAAAATGAAAAATTGACAATAAATTTATGATAAATATAAAGCATGATTTTATAAAAATTTATATCCGAATGAAATGTAGATTATTCGAATTGGCATGTCATAGATGTATTTTTTAGATGTTTAATTTTAATATAATCTAACCTGTATAGGCAAGCAAGATCGAGGGGTCCAAAGTCGTTGTAAAAATTGAAGTAAACGAGCTCGTTGTCAACATTGAGAAAGTAAATGTTCGATGCGCCCTTTGGCTCCGTTACGTTTGAATTTATCGTTGCAAAATAAAATCGATCCTTGATAATTTCGGACACGCATCTTAGGTGGGGATGGCTGTAAATATTGACCGATCGGTAGATTTCTGGAAGAACAATCGTTCCGGTGAGGCTCGGGGAAAAATCGTGGAGTTATTTTTTGTTCGGGGTTGTAAAAGACATTTATGAAAAGATCCGCCCCCGTAGCGTACTTTTAGCATTGAGGTCGAATTTGACGGGGCAGCGCGACGTCGAATTTGAATTTAGTCCCGGCTGCTTGCGCTGCTTGGACATTTTCGTCGCCGACGTCGATAGAGCCATTTGATGGTAATCGCTCAAGTCATTTTCTCTGCGCCTGTTTAAGGGCTTGAAAAAGAAAAAGAGCGTTTTGACGATTGACAGGAGATTTGAATAAAAGTCGGGTATTATTTCCCGCGAAGTGCGTTTCCGACACGATAAATCCTTACAAAAGGCATGCGACGTGAAAAAGTAACCTCGAATTTGTAGGAGCCGACTTGCACGCCTCTGTGGCGCACATTATCCAGCGGAAGCAGCCCTCGTGAAATTTTGCCAATTCATTGAAGAATCGATTCTAGTAATTTTATTCACGTTAATTTATCATTTTAAGCTCCTAAAATAATCTTTCTTTGCGTTTTTTTTTGTTAAATTACATTTTTTTTACTATATTTTTGCAGACTTCATTTTTTTTTTTTTGATTTGGCATCTAAACTTTTAGATATAACTACATGCCGCAACCAGTGAGTGTGTGAGATCTGGCGAGGTGCTTATACTATTTATCTATTTCATACTTCATGATAATCAGCTGATGGATTGAGGAGCGGAGATTGTCATATAAAATTCTGTTATTGTCATTAATAAACGGAGAAAAATTATTCATTGCATAAATTTGTATTTTACAGGGAAGCTAAATATTAAATTAAGAATTTTCAATTTGAATGAATGCATAGACAAAAATTAAATTGTAATTTCTTTTTAGTTAATTTTCGAATTTTTAGTTTTTATTTTTATTTATCTATAGCGATTGTAGAATACTATATGATAAATAAGAAAAACGCTTTCGGTAAAAAAAACATCGTGAATGAAGAGGGGGAGATACAGAGAGAGAGAGAGAGAGAGAGAGAGAGAGACAGAGAGAGACAGAGAGAGACAGAGAGAGAGAGACAGAGAGAGAGACAGGGAGAAACAGAGAGAAACAGAACATAGATATAGAATTAGACAGAAATAGAATACATGAACAAAACCAAGCAGTCTTAAAAGAATATATAAAAAATCGAGTTTCATCCTGTTTTAGAGTTTTTCCAGCAGTGCATTAATAATTGTATGTAAGAAAAAGGTATCGTATGCCTATGCATCATATTCGGAATGCTCTAATAGATTATAATTATTTATTTGGTTTTTCCTATATTAGAATCTTTCACTTATATTAGTAAAGGACATAACCTAAACTAAAATTAAATTTACAGAAATGATTAGTTTTAAGCTGTGTTAATTGTTGAGAAATACAGAAATTTCTTATAAATATATAATAATTCGATCTCATATTCTCAAAGAATTTTTAATAAGTATATGTATAACTATATTGAAGAATTTTAGATTTGTTTTATACGTACATATCCAATTATATCTTATAAAACTAAATTATTGAAATGATATTGAAATTCTATATATATATATATATATATATATACATATATTAATTTCTGAATCATCAAATAATGTTAATTATAGGTTCGAAATGTAAAGAAACATAAATATATAAGGAAAATAAATTCTAACAATTAATAACTTAACGCCATATACTTTGAAAAATAGTATTATTTTGATAGTCTGAAAATATAATATGCGACTTTTTCCACAATACATGTACAGCAAAATGTGATAAACGTAATAAGCGTAAGAAAAGTATATTTCAAGCTGAAAATCAACAAAGCAAGCAAAATAATTTTTCTACTTAAAGGAAAATGGTATCTTGATTGTTTAATTACGAATCGGGATGATTGAAAAATCTATTTTTTAATACAACTTTTATATCCACAACAACTAATGACGGTCAAATGCACAAAACAGCGCCTCAGAATGCAATTATTTAAAATAGAGATTAATGAAAGTGATAAGTTAAAGAAAATGATAATAGAGATAATATAGATAAATCTAGGAAATTAATAAGCAAAAGTGATAAAAAATGTAAAATTATGTATTTTGTTGCCTTTACTGAATGGACGGAATATTAGATGAAGATAATAAACGTTCAAAAAATAATGATCAGCGCATTATTTTAGCTACGTGTATAGTAAAATTTAGTCAAATAATTTAAACCATTCATACAGTCCACAAAAAGCTATTTCCTTTTTTATTATTATGAATTCCTATATATATTATATGAAAGCAAAAAGTATTGTCTAAAATTAATTCTGTTTGTAACAAAAATCTCCTCCTTCTCCTCCTCCTCCTCCTTCGTTTCTGATTAATTCAATTGCGCAAGATATAAATTCTACCTTTTTCCCATTGTATTTCCTAAATTCACGTTATATTTAAATCTCAAGCAAAAGGGATTAAAATAGGGATATAGTTTACTTATGCCTACGTTGTAAAAAAAAAAAAAATGGTCATTGGACTATTAAAAAAACAAACTCCAGTTTTATTTTTCATATAATGACATTCTTTTATTGATATTCATTTTGCAAGACTCGATAGACACTTTATATAATAACATCACACGTTTCAATGTTACCAATTATTCGTATATATTTTCGTATACACAAAACCGAAAGTTCACAGAGATAGCTTTCATTATATGACCAAACTTTCGATCTTACATTATGTTAAATACACAATTCTTTTTTTTTTTCATTTATTGATTTCGCAATATATCGTTAAATTGCATTTCACAAATAATATCCTACACAGAGGGATTTCGCCCTAAATAAACGACCAGGTCGATTTTTGAATGTAGAAATAAATAATAAACAAACCTCAACTGTTTTTTCCTTCGTATATATATTATACATATATGAGAGTTCTAAGTCATCGATATACATATATACATATACCCATACAATATGTGTATATATGTGTATACGTATATATTTATTTATATGGCTATTTTTAATTCGTTGTTACATTTTCTAATCATTTTTCTTAAACGCTTTCTTAGTTATAATTAATTAAACATTTGGTTCGTTCGCGAAACGAACTCTCTTTGGATTCAAACGAGCGGCGGCGGCTGCGCTCTCGTGTCAATCGCAGCGCAGCGCCCCGCATTATTATTATTATTATTATTTGTTGTTTTTTTTTTTTAATTATTTTCTCTTTTAACTCATTTACCTATAAATTACATCATTTTTCTGTCTCTTCAGTTATGTTACCTAAGTATTAATAAGGCTTTCGTGGGCTGCCTCTGCATTTTTTTTAAACATTATTATTTATATTTATCATTTTCTTAAACATTAAACGGCACTATTATAGCTACGCTCCCAATTCGACGCATATAATTACAGCTTAGGGTCTATATCTGGTGAGAACGCACACGCACACACGCGCGCGCGCACACACACATATCCGTAGATACATATATACGCGCGCATAATCATACAGTGACATCGCTAAAACGCCCGTGACGAAGTTTCCTCTCGTCTCCCTATTTACACGTAAACACACGATTGAACACGCGCACACTCACAGAGAGAGAAATACATAATAATATGTAGAATCAAAGGAGCGACGAGCTCTTTATTTCGTATTATTTATATATATTTGCCATAGGTACGTCCATGGCGGCATGGTATAATGTACGAACGCGCGCAATAATACACATTCGCACACGCGCTCGCGGCAGACGGGCGCACGCAAAATAAATGCCATTCGCGTGTATATATATATATATATATATATATATATATATATATATATATATATATATATAGGTATATGTATATATAGATATAAAGAAAGACTCACCCTACGTAAAGTAGGCACAACCTACTACGAACCGCCGCATAATGGTTACATATAGTAATACAGTTGCCTGATTATTTAACCCTACGTTCATTTTATTGTTATACATCATTGTTTTTTTTTTACACCCCGTGCGGTAGTCAAATATATGTGTATATATATAATATGCATTATGTCGACGGAACGAATATTAGATATATATATATTTCACTCGATCGACAAGCACATCTATGATGCACTATATATATATACATATATATATATATATATATATATATTTATAATATATATGTTTTCCGGTGCACAATGTAATATCTATAAATAAAGAAAATCGGCGAACTCTCGAAAAGTGTGCACCAAAAAAGTACGACTCGTTTATTATGTATATATATATATATATATATATATATATATATATATATATATATATATATATATATATATAGTAATTGTATGACATTTGGAGACAAATTAGTACAGAAGAAAAATATAAGGTCTCTCGTTTGTTTTTTTCTTTCGTTCACTCTTTTTACGGCCTGTCCCGAGCCACATAGACAGCGATCGCAGGTCCATCTCTACATATAATCTTTAATAATCCCTAAGTATGTCTTTATATATAGATTTTTAATATCGACTGACTTGCACGCGCTATATAAGAGAAACTTGATAAGACGTGAAATGTACAAATATATAAGTGATGTAAATAATTCGACGGATTTGTCCTCTCGTTGTTGCACCAATTAAATAAATATGGATACACTCGTGACAGATCGGCCATCGACCGTCAATGTAAAAATCTACTGGATGCACGATGATCTTTTGGTATCTCTTCTTCTTCTTTTCTTCTTCTTCGTTTTACTTTTGGTTGATTTCATTAATAAACCTTATACGTTATATCATAGTCTCGGCGTTCATCGCGAAGTTTCAATTTATCTCTGCCTATTTCATTATAGGACAATTAAAATTTCAGCCTGACTCCCTTTCGAGCGTCGAATGTGAAATAATCGCGCCGCCTGTACTAAAATCGAATTATTCGAAAGCAAAAGCACCACGATAATGGACGCGTCCTATATACCCTATGACAATTCGAAGTATAAATTTGAAAACTGCCGTGTGAATACAATAAAATAGTTTATTACGGTGTAAAATAAATTCGTTAAAAACCAGCTTCGAATTTACTTCGGATTAACTTGAAAAGAAGCGCTCGGCATTGCGTCCGCGACCTTACGTGCTCGTGCCCCTTACTAAAGGACTGAGAGCGAAAAGGTACGTCGCCTAAGTACCGTCAGCACTGCCCCGTTCATTCGCCGTTGCCCTTAACCCCGAGGAGCTTGGCCGCGTCGTCGGCCGACGCCTGCAGCACGCGATCGATGATGCTCTTGTCCCGGATGCCCAGCAAATTCGAGATGAGATCGTTGTCGGTGTTGCTGTCGCTGGCGTCGGCCGTGAGACCGGCCGCGATCGCGGCCGCCGCCGCCGTCGTCGTCGTCGTCGTCGTCGCCGCCGCCGCGACCCCGGTCAACTTGCCCGTGAGCGTGGTGAGCTTCTCGTAGGGGTTGAACCTCATGAGGGAGCTCGGGGCCGCGTCGGCGGTCGCGACGCTCGCCACCTGGGGCAGGGAGGTGACGCCGGCGCAGCCGGGACCCGCGACCGGGGCCAGCTGATGGTGGTGGTGGTGGTGGTGCTGCTGGTGCTGGTGGTGGCTGCGGGGAGTGATGGTGGGCGGCTGATGGCTCATCGGGGCGGCGACGGCGGTAGTCGTCGGGGCGGAAGCGGCGCTGCCGTTGTCCTCGTCGCCGCTCGTGCCGACGTACATGCTGGAGTCGACGGACTCGTGCTTCTTACGGTGGCGCAGCATGCTGTGCTTGAGGGTGAAGCGCCGGCAGCAGATGTCGCAGGAGAAGGGCCGCTCGCCGGTGTGCGTGCGCATGTGGCGCCGGAGATCCTCGGCCGACCAGAAGCGACGCATGCAGAATGCGCAGACGACCTGCGGGGCATGGAGAATTAATATCGAGTCTTGGAAGTTTTTTCTTTTTGCCTATCTTATAATTATTTTTTTTTGCCTGCTCAAAGTAAGTCTCTTTTAGCAATACCGTAAAAAGCAAATTGGGCAAAAAATCTTTGCAATTATTAAATTGGGCAACAATAAATTGAGCAAAAAAGTATGAACTCAATTTTTGAAACGGTATCATTGGAATACATCGTGAATGAATTACGGACTCCTTACAACAGCCTCAATTAGTTCGAATTTAAGAGGTCTTACTTCAAATCATTTAGATTGAAAATCCGATTATATTGTAGGTTTTAATGTCTACTTATACTTTCAAAAATCCAACCTATATGTAATATATATTAAAATATTTCAATCTGTTTTTATTTTGTAATTCAAAAGTGGCGTGATTCTTCGTGATTTAAAAGCAAAGAGATAAAGAGTGAAATATTTACCTTTCTGTTACTGTAGTCTGGAAACCTGCCTCGTCTCTCTTCGCCGTCGCTCGGATGCTGCGGTGGTGGCGGCAGAGGTTGAATGGGCTCGTCGTGACCCTCGAGATCCATGTCCAATGCTCCCTTCGCAACGAGCATCTCGTAGGATCGCTCGTGATTATCCTTGATGTGTTCGAGGCAATCTTGCCGCTCGGAGAATCCACTGTCACACAGATGGCATTTAAAGGGCGCTTCGGACGTTGGCCCAGGTGATGCTGTAGGAGACGTTTTTCTTGATCTTGAAATATCATTTGTTAAGGGAGATGAATTATTGATAGTTTCATTGCTTGATATTTTTTCGGCATTGAGAGGATCTGAACCAGCGGTTTCCATGTTTTCTGAAACTCCCGAGGATTGGCTCTCGTATCCGCTTTGGTCATTCTGTTTTGAGCAATCCTGTGAATAATCCTGTGGGCATTCTGCCACAGGTTCTTGAGGCGTCTGCTCTTGCGGCAGCTGCTGAGGGCACTCTGGCGCATATTCTTGAGGACTGTTTTGGGACTCACTACACGGTGATTCCGGTCTTGATGTCTTGCCGTAATGCGCGTGCTTTGTTGATCTGTGCTTTTTTAAATTTCCCAGTGTTGAAAAGGTCGAGCTTGGACATTGATTACATTTATATGGCCTCTCGGGAACATTTCTCATGGAGAACTGACTATTGTTATTATTGTTAGTCGGTGGTTCTTGAGGCTCCGGTGACGACGTGCTACGAGTTCGACGTATTTTATTTGCATTCGCCTTGTGCTTTCTCAGCAAATGACGATCACAGTTAGACTTTGTTGTAAAAAGTAGAGAGCAATGCATGCACTGGTATGGTTTTTGGCCAGTATGCGTAAGGATGTGTCGTCGAAGCGATGAGGTCCACGGGAATGGCCTTTCACAATAAGGACATATAACACGATTTGGTGCCATTGAATAAGCTGACTTCTTCTTTTTCTTTTTCTTTATTTTCTTCTTCTTCTTAGACGTTGAAGAATTTCCGGAATTACCAGAATTAAAAGAATCGGATTTTTCATCACTACCAGATTGATTACAGTCACTCGTTGAGGCAACCAACCCCTCTTCGTCACTTACGTATTGAGACTGGAATTGTTGATAATGCTGTGATGCATTATCTAAGATTTCTGAAACACTTGCTAGATCTTCATTTTCGTTGTTCTCCATCTTTATATCCAAATGAACTTCCTCTTTGACAATTACATGTTGTGATTCAGTTGACTGTTCTTCAGGAATTGATTCTTCATTATTGGAAATATTATTCCCATTATTTTTATTTTCATCCTCATTTTTAATTTGATTTACTTTGTGTACCGTCTCAATAGAACTTTCTTGCATGTCTGGAGCTTCAGTTCCTTTTGCTTCTATATTTGATTCAAGTTTTCCTCTTAATAGACTTAATGTTTTTCCTGATGTTTCTTTTATACTTATGCCTTTATTTTCTTTCTCGGTATTAGCTAATTCCTCGTCAATGATAAGTTCTTCATCAGATTCTTTTTCTTGTTTGTTGCCTTTTAATTGTTGGGCTAAAATGGCATATTTTACTTGATCAGATATCGCGTGTTTTCCTGAATCTGAGTTTGCCGATTGCATAGGTCTTGGTGCAATATTAGGATAGGATTGAGGTATTTGCTGATGAGAAGACGCATGTCCCAAATTTTGCAATAGTGTCGGAGGATTTGCTGGTGGTCTTCCTCTTGTAGAATGTCCACCTCTCGGTCTTTGACTCCAGTATTGCGGATGTTGCTGCTTAATGTGTCGTTCCATATTACTACGTAGCGTAAATTTCGCTGAACAATGTTCGCACGTAAACGGACGTTCAGTTCTGTAACGTCTTTGCTTTTGCTTTGGCATCAACACTCCATTCTTTATTACCATTTTGACCGAATTCGATGATGGTGATGTTTCTATTTTTTCTCTGGATGGTATGCTGTTTTTATTCAGTTTTGAAGACATCAGATTGGCATAGTCATTTTGATCATTAATTGTATGACTCTGGACAACGTGATTGCGTTGTTGAGGAAATGATGCGGCATAACCTGGTGTTGGAGGTTCAACAAGACTACCGCCACTTGTCTGCAGACCACGTACCAATTCCTTTTGTAGTCTTTCCTTCATGGCAAAGTCTTGACCAAACAGATGTGGATTAAAAAGATACGGCTGCAGAATCCCAGCTCCAACAGTAGGAAAATTACCAAAGTTGCGGTAAAGCATGTGAGCATTGGCGTAAAAGGATTCAAGTGATGATGCTGGCGTACCAACTTGCCCAGCTTTTAAAAGAGCTTGTGTTAATAGAAGCTGATTTGTGGTGTTGTACAACTCTTTTTGATTACCACTTATATTCTCAGCGTTACCATTAATATCGCTCCCATCTTTTTCTTGAATTTCGGCGGCAGCGGCAGCAGCAGCAGCTGCTGCCGCAGCTGCAGCGGCTGCGTTAGCTTTCTTACTAAGATCCAGTACATCCATTGAAAGGTCGAGAGGTGCATCTTCGCCACTTCCTCCTTCTGCCGTCGATGAAGACTCATTTGCATTTAATTTTTTCAGATCCATCGGGCTAGCCTGGATTCTTTGGTGTGCGTCCGCTTTGGTTTCGCTGACTAGAGACACGCTTCCATCCGAGGATCTAGAATCAAGATCTTCGTCCACATGTTTAATATTCATATGTTGAGTCTTATCTATTTCTTCATTTCTGTAAGCAAGTTCTATTGGTTGCATTGTCGGTGGCCTAGGAAATAATTCACCTTTTTCGTACTGGTTAATGCCGATGGAGTGTTGTCCGGACAATCCTAATTGACGAAGTTTGGCTTCATCCTTTATTCTAATCTCACCAGGATAATGATGAGATGTTTGCGATGCAAGATCGTCACGTTCATTAGGATAAACTAGAGTTTTACGAACTTCATCTCTCATTAATCCTCGAGGTGAGCCTCTTTCAAGGCTGCCATCATTTGTTGAATCTTCACTTGGATGATAAATGAGCACACTCTTTATCTCTTCTCTCGACAATTTTCCGTGACGATTTCTGACATGCCTTTCACAATTCGCTTTTGTTGTAAAAGCATAATTGCATAACGAGCATTCGTATGGTCTGTCACCATTATGAGATCTTAAATGTCTCACTAGCGTAGCTTTGTCAGTACTGCTGTATGGGCACATGTTGCAAGGATAAGGCATACCAGGACCGACTCCCATGTGTGCTCTGTTGTGACCTTTGAGAGCACGTAAGTTTGGAAAAACAGCGGTACAGAGTCTGCAGGGAAATTCGCCTTTTAGCTTCATTTTACGAAATTCAGCCGCGAAAGCATCCTGCGCCTCTTCTTCGTGGTACTCAGAAGACGGTGTGCCCGAAGAACCAGATGATCCAAAATGTTGTTTGATTTTACAATTATCCGGTGTACCAGCATCCGATCTTGAGAAGTTTTGAAGAATCGGTCCTGACGTTACAGAGATTATGCTTTGTATATCGGCGAGATCTTTGCCTTCCTTGGCTTCTGTCAGAGCTGCTTTATTTTGAAGATCGAGGCCAGCGAAGAAATCGTCCCTCACCGATTGATCGTCGTGCATCCGTTGTTCCGCCGCAGGCATTAGTCCGCAATCCGTCTCGTGGGCATCCAAAGCCGATCGACACGGAAAGGCCCGTAAGCACTTGGAACACTGGTACTTGGGTGTTTCGCCGGATGCCGGACGGTGTAGCGACTGCTCGCAAACAGCGCGAGCTATCGCCGGAAATTTGTCGGACGAAAAATCGACGAATGTGAGATCGTTGAAGCCAACCACGGAGTTTCTCAGGCTTCTGGGACTAGTGGCACCGCTCTGGTCGCTAAAGTGTATCATGAAGCGGTGCAAATTGAGCGCTCGATGATTCTTGAACGATAGATTACAGGTGTCGCATTTTGCGGGTATCTCTGGATGGCTTTTCTCGAGATGGGCATCCAGTAGGGCGCTCGTGGCGAAGTCCTGCCTGCCGCATACCGGGCAATTGTAGACGCTCTGGATCGGCTCCGAGTAGCCACCCTTGATCTCGGTTCGCGCATTGCTGAGAAGAATCTTGTGCCTGCGCTGGCTGTCGGCCTCGTCCGCGTAATCGGGGCATTTGCGTTTGCCCGCGAGCTCGGCTGGCGACCTCGATCTCCTCCTGTCGCAATCGATGATCTTCTCGGGCGTGTTGCGCTTGGCGATCTCGTTGTTGTTGTATTCCTCCTCCTGGATCAGCCGCCGCTTGAGCGGCCGCTCCGAGTCGCTGCTGCCCTCGGAGTCGGTGCAGCTGTGCGCGGGTGACAGGGCCCGCGAGTGGGCGGTCCTGAGGTGGCGATTCATGTTGCCGTTTGTCGTGAAGGCCATGTCGCAGTACTTACACTTGAACGGTCGCTCGCCCGAGTGCACGAGTACGTGACGGTCGAGGGAGCTCGCCGAGCTGAGGACCTTGTGGCAGACGCCGCAGGCGTAATCGGCCTCCTCGCCGCTGCAGTCGGTCGTGCTGCGTGGTGAGTTGTGGCCGCGCAGATGATTCGTCAGGTCGCGCGAGCTCGTGAGTACGAGCGGGCAGGCCGGGCACGGGTGATTTCCAGGTTCCGACTGATCGACCTTGAAATTGAAAAGTTTGTACTGCAAAAGAGAAGAGCGAAAAAAGCGGTGCATTAGAAAGCTGTTGGTGCATTTAACAATCCTACGCAAATAATAATTTAAGCTAATATGGCTAAAAAGAGGCTCGTCAATTTTTCTCTGAAAAGCATTATTTATATCTAATTCCGTGAATTAAGAAGAATTTATTTAAATAACGAAAGCGACGTTCAATAATTGCGCCGACTACGGAGTTATAAATTGCTATTGTTCTATATCTGAACAGGTTTCAAGGAATTGCACAAGCCGCGTTCTTAAAACATTTTTCGAAAATAACTCTGATCTAAGGCCATCACATATTATACTTTTGCAAGATTTCTTTTCACTCCCTTATCTCGTCGCCGCGCGCTCTTCCAGAAGACGATAGAGCGTGTAAAAAATATCCACGCTTATCTACAGGAAGATTGGCTTAGCGATCGGGAGAGTTCGGCGTGAAGAAAAATAAAATAAGTGAGCGCGTTTATTATATAGATATATATTGTACGGATTCTCACGCGGATTTATATCGTCGTGCTGTGGTGATTTTTCAAGGCAAATGACGCACGTTTTGACACTTACCAGTGGTGATGATGCAACATCCGTTTGGCTCTCGCTACAGCTGTCGCGCTGATCAGGTCCAGTCTCGGCAGTCACTGAGAACAGAAAGGAAAAATACACGGTCAGAATCCTTCGGGTTCTCGGTATAATTATGCTCGGTTAATAATCGCTCGTGGCGCTCGGCACCACGTCATGCTCATATACTCTATATACAATATCAACTCTAATTTTCTAGAGTACCGCGTGTGTCGCTTTTGCGGCAATTTTTTGGTATTTGGATATATATATATATATATATATATATATATATATATATATATATATGAGGAAATATATGTACACATGGCTAACTTTGCTTGAAATATACGTGTTGATAGTTTTTTTGTAATTATCATTCTACTATTATTGTCCTATTGTTATAATAACGTAATAGATAAATTATATAGAAAAAAAAACCAAGATTTCGAAGCGAGCGTTAACAATAGTTTTCGCTCTCTACTCCGAGGCTATATGTAGTTATATAGGAACTGCAAAAGTATATCTGTGTATATATAGCACGCGCAAACAAGCGAAGCCGAACCGCAGCAGCATCCGATCCTTGGGCTCCGGGCCGGATGTTCGCGGCTTGCCTTCTCTTCTTCCGAAACGGCGCGTTCTCGCAAACGCGCACGAGGACGTCGAATTTCTCATGAAGTAAGCAAAAAAAGAACAAAAAAAAGTATAAACACAGTCAAAAAAAAAATAAAAGGATGGAGATGAGAGTAGAGGAGAAACCGGGCGAGTTTGCTGATGTGTCTATATAGGTGTATATACATATATATATATTTAACAAAGAACTGAAATTTATGGAAACGCGTACGAGCTTGGATCTTGGATCGTACAAAAATAGCCGGTGTACGGCCGAGGCCGTGAGGTGGGAGGGTAACGTGGTTCGGGCGGGTGTATCGGGATATATTGTGCGGAATCGCATTCGTCGTCGCGATAAGAAGAATGGAGAAGGAGAGAGAGAGAGAGAGAGAGAGAGAGAGGATAAATCGAGTATAACACATACATCTCGGTATATCGACAAGCGTTATCTGAGGAAGAAACAAGAGTAAAATTCAACTTCTGCTTGTATTATATCTGTACGTACACGTACTTTAATACTTTATCCGCGTATGTATATAATTTACCTACGTTATACACGTAGATGCACATATGTATGTATATATGTATGTATGTATGTACATATATATGCGTGTGAGTGCGCATACCAGCGAGCGGACGATTCGCGTTATACGAGGCGGCGATATAGGCCTCTGCGTCAGGATTCTTTATCGATCGCGTTGCATATAGATGTACGCGCGACCGCGATTCTATATATACTGGAGCGACCGACGGGGCCGTGGCTGCGGCCAATTTTTTCGGCGCTGCGTGGGTATCTGTCGTGATTTTTTTATTTTTCTGTTTTTCTTTATTATCAATCTATTATTCGTAGAAAAATAATAAATATATGGTCGTCGGAGAGAATAGATTGCGGTTTCTTCGGATGATTTCGCGTTGATATCGTCATATTTCGAAGCTTTATGGAAAGGAAGTAAAAGTACATATATCATTGTACACGAGACATGATTATATTATTAATTCGGAATTTCAAGGCAAGAAGTATAGAGCAGGAAAAAATAAGCGTATTTTTTCATAATTGTTATCTCTGCAGGGATCCATTGAGAGCTATTCTCCGATTTCTTCGCATCGGTCGCTTCGTCCGAGTGCCATAGAGGGGGCGGGGAGGGAGTCCCGGACGCTCGATCCTCTCTGCTTCTCCATCAGCGCACCTGTCACGCGACAATCTTTACAATACATCGTGTGGATTGCTCAACCGCGCGCACACACACACACACACACACACATACACACCGTGCGCTCGCGCCGACGCTCTGTCGTAATGTAACATTGAAAGCGGAGCGAGTATATTGTTATGATATATACATACGTGTATGTGTATATATATATATATATATATATATATATATATATATATACATATATATACGTACGTGTTTTATCCTTTCGAGCGCGCACGCGAAATCATCCTTGCGAATTCCCCTGTCGCGAGGTCGGCCTCCGTCATCAGGACCTCCCTCCTCCCACTTCTCGCACGTACATTATATATATATATATATATATATATATATATATATATACATATATGCATATGTATAAGCGGATCTAGTTACAAAATCAGCCGCGTTGATATTATGTGGAGGAACGGAAATACTCGCTTGCCGGTGTACACACTGCACATGATACAATACACACAGAATATATACATATACATGAAGACTGATCGCGCGAGGGGGATCGATAGTGCCCGGCGAACTTGAGCTAGAAGCGGTGGCGTAGGCGCTGAGGGGAGGGGGCGAATAGGAAAGCGCAATATAATGCACTCCTCTGTTATATATATATATATATATAACAGTTTCTCTGCCGGCAGCGGGAGAGCTCGATTGAAAATGAAGGAAAAAGAAAAAGTTGTGCGCATCGGCATACCCACATGTACGCATATACAGTATTGAGTCCAGTTCGCAGTAGAGCAAGCGGCGGAATATATAGGAGCGCGTGACCGAATATCTATATAGGTGGGAGCGAATGCTGACTGACGATATGCGAGATTTATGCGGCATTAAAATAGTTAAGCCACTATTCAATAATATAGTTCTGCTCGTCGTATGCACCTCCTTTGCGCATGCACATCAGTATGCTAGACTGATTTGCCTATCCCAGACAGGCCGCTCGCGACAGTGCGCGGCGCAAATTTACCATATATATATATATATATATATATATATATATATACATATAATGCAAAGCTGGTTCATGGCCGATTCTCTGCGTCCCGATAAGAAAGATCGATGGAGCGCTCGAGTTTCCGGGGAAAACCCCAGAGCGGCTCGTTCGTTCGCGCGGAAATGGCGATGAGCGCGGTGCTATATTTTAACGGGTCGAAGCTTTCTCTCTGTCTCTCTCTCTCACTCTCTCCCTCTCTCTCCCACACTCTGTCTCTCTTTCTCTCCGATACCAGCGCGCGCGCGCGGGCGGGCGAGCTCGTCGCTTCATGTCTGACGTCCGTTGCAGGAGAGATCTATGTAAGAAAAGTCGCCACGTACACAAAGTCGCGCGGATTTACCGCTGAATTTAGAATGATATTTTAAATGCATATATAATGTCCGAGAGAACGAACGATTTTTACAAGGGTGAACGAAAGATTTACGAAAGATCAAGTGAGAATTATCAATATTGGACGTACGTTCCGTTATCTAGATCCGTAATGTACATCTGTATATTTTATTGTATATTACGTGTAATGTTTAAGATATTCGTTTATTGCGTTATACGTTAATAGAGTCCAAAAATTTTGAATTGGCAGAAGATAACTGTAATGCCGATCATTGCGCCGCTCGGAGATGATCGATATGAGTCACTGAAGCATCCGAAACATTTGCGTGTTAAAACACACACGCTCACACACACACACACACACGCATACAAAATATTTAACTACGCGTTAATGAATGAGAAGCCCGGGGATGGGTTGTCCGGTGTGTTCCTGGCGTCGGCGTTGAAATCCGCATCGTGGATATCCTATATCGATTTTTCCATATAATAACTCTTTTGAATTGTGAAGCGATTATTATCACCAGTATAAAAGATTGAATTAAAGGTCATGCCATTGGGCCCGATCTATCAAACGTCTAGTTAAGGGCGTGAGAATTATAGAACTTTTCGACCAAATTTAAGAAGAAAAAAGAATCGATATTTGTCGATAGTCTGTATATATTTTCATGACGCTTCTGAATTCTTTAACGCCGAGGAATATATATCGTTTACTCAAATCCATATTGCAAAAGTGTTTCCAGCAGTCGGCAAATATGAACGGTCTGTCGGGGATAATTTCTTTTTTTTTTTTTTTTTGCTCAAAATGGCGGCACTAATGTAACCCCGCTATACTTTTAGCCAAATTTGTTGTTTCTCTTATCCGAACAGTCAGAATCTACATTCGTGAGTACATATTGGCTGTTTTTTTTTTTTTTTTTTTTCATATTCGTTTAAATGTGAGATACGACCACAAAAGCAGAGTGGTGAATAGTACGAATGAGTTTTTGTTTTCTTTCATAAAAATTTCTCGGCATCGTCATTCTACGGGGTACACTCGAAAACATATAAGAATCTATAATTTTACTAATCAAATATTAATTTATATAGTAAACTAATAATGAGTTATCGCAGCACGTTATCAATTACAATATATATATATATATATATATATATATATATATAATATATAATAGATATAGCTAAATCATTTCTATTATAGGCGTTTTGTAACTCAATAACTTTATATATATATATATTCTATATATATATATATAGATATATATATATATATAAATGATCATATAATATTCATTTAAAAGGCAAATACAAAGATAAAATTGCCCAACTAAATATAGATTTGTATTGTATATACCTATATGAAATTAACGTATAGACGTAGGTATATAGGCACGCACACGCGCACGAATATATACCAATATTTATGTACAATCCGTGAACCCACTAATGTGTTTGTATCAAAAAGAATTCTTGGATATAATACGCGAAACATCTTGTACAATCATAAATCTATAAATTTTGATTTTCAGGGCACGGCAGGCGAATCGCGCACTATGAATTGCAGAGATACAAAGAAATCGATTCAGTACCACACAAGTATATATGCATATATATCCGTATTTTGGCCTTTGATGAATATATGTTTATAATACACGCATGCACATAATAATCGGCCCGCGGATGCAGACCGCGAGAGAGGCCGGCACACGACGCATCGAAAACTCCGCGCAATGTATACGTATATATATATAGTATATATATATACGTAACACGCGATAATATGTACGATCGTCGAACAAAAAAAAAAAAAAAAAAAAACGATGCGCCGCCGTCCGTCGCCGTAATTGAGGACGGGCTGGAGCACTGCAAAATCTATTATATTTGTATTGCAAATATATATATATGTAGATGCGCATTTCCGTCCAGCCGGGGGGAGCGTTGGATCCTGCTTATGTATATAGTTTGTTGTGGGGATATTGAACGCCTCGGCGCGAACGACCGTTTCATACGTATACGTAGCCTGTACGACAGCGTTTTATTTCGTATTTATATAACGTAGAAATACCTATGCGCATGAAGATTGTGCTATGCGATTCGGATTGGCCGCAGTATGCGGTCTACAACGAATCTGTCGCGAAGGATAGGAGAGCGAGAGGGAAGAGAGTGGAGGATGCTGCGCGTCTTTCCACTGCCCAGACGCGGGGGCGTGATGTAGCCTGAGTCGGAGCGCGCGCGCGCGCGCGTGCGCGGGGGTGGGGGGACGAGCGGCCATTGGCTCATGCGCGCTGCGGGCGAGCCCTTCTCTCCCGTAAATATATATCTGTATATATATATATATATATGCGCCTCTCGCTCTCGCTCCCTGTCTCTCGAGGCCGGGCCGTCCAATCAGCTTCCGTTGCCAATCGCTCGAGCGCGCCTGCGCGGTCCGAGCTTCATCTCGGATTCCTTTTTCCGTTCGCTTCTCGTGGAATTGATTATTTCACCGCGTTCGCAACGTTATACATATATATATATATATATATATATATATATATATATATATATATATATATATATATATGCTCGTTTTCTGCTCGATAATCCTTTTGCCAAGTTATGGCTGCTGCGCTCGACGCGGCGAGAAACGATCAATGCTGCATGCTATATACAATTTTATATAGGTATATACATATATTATCGAGATGCTAGGAACATTGTGCCACTGTGTGTACTTGTACAATGTTGTAATACCGAATTTCATCGTATGTCTATGTTACACCAAACGCGTCCCGGTTCGCCCGCGGTGTCCCCACGGAAATTGATCAACCACGGGACTTTGGGCGGAGTACTGAGTGAAGTTAAAAATTGAATATTGCTCGTGTCCGATAAAGCAGGCGAGTATATACAGCATATAGTTCAGAGTAACGGCATTTCGCCGCTACGCGTACGCGCCTTCATAATATGCTCGTCGGCCAATCGTGACGCGCGTAATTATTGACCATCGATAGTATTTAGGGCGTTTTGCCAGAATATTGAACGGGTGTGTATGCAGGGCAAAAAACACATCGCGCATTCGAGCTGGGATCCTCCGAATTGGTAATCCGGAACTGAAATTGTCCTTCTTAAGGAAAGAAAAATATTGGTTTTAATTATTAGCGTTATATTTCGAGCGAAAAAAACGAAGTTGACGGAGTCATAAAGATTTCTTCGGTATCTTCCAGGTAATTCAATTGGGCGACGCGAGTTTCACGCCCGCAGGTGTCCCCGATTATGATACAACGGAATATATACATATATATATATATTATATCCCAATCCACCCATGGTTGGCCAGTAGCTTACGCCCGTATTGTATACATATAGTACGTTTCAAGTACAATTATACACCGCCGCGTCGCGATGTACGGATAGCGACTTCCATATATATATATCTCGTTGCCCTTCCGAGAGCCCCGACTCCCGATCCCCCTTTTTTTTACGCATCGCAGGCTCGCCTCCTGGCAACGCGGGCGCTCAGCGCGATAATAAGGATCTCCCCGGTTTCTGTCGCGGGCGCGACGGCGGCGCGCGTCCGCTCGTTTTGCCCTCCATATTTTTCTATCCTCCTCCTCCTCCTCCTCCTCCTCCTCCACCTCCACCTCTGCCTCGCCACCACCTCTGAGAGCGGGGAGCGCACCGGAAACTATATATGTATGTATACGTGCGGGAGAGAAGTTTGTACATGACTGTGGGTGTATGCGTGAACAGTCAGCGACGAGCGATGCGGAAAAAGATGGCGACGGGCGGACGGCTCGTCGGTTAGTGTGTTTCGAGAGCTGTAACCTTGGCAACCTTGGACTCGCCCGGGACTCGCTCACCCGTAATCCTCGTACACCTCCGACATCCTCGAGCTCGTCTGTCTCTTTTTATACGTCTGTGTGCGTGGATACATGGCGTGTGACTGTATATGGACGAGCCTCCACCTTGTCTGTCCCTGCCCTTCTTTTCCTCTCGCGCCTGCGCACCCGCGCTGATAATAATATCGAGAGCGTGTTCATATAGATACACTTCTTTGTTCTCCCATTTCGAGGCTTTCGGCGTCGAGGCGAGAGCTTCAGTGATATGTATATAACGAATTATTATGTGTATGTATATATATATATATAGTAAAATAGGAGCATGATATATGTGATGATGTGATTTTAATTGCTTGTTCAATGACTGCGTATCAGTTGAAAAGAATAAAATGTTTTAACCTGACGTATGCTGGAAATAATCTCGAATTATGATCTATATAGAACAAGAAGATATAAAACACCATCTTGAAGGACATCAATAATCTGAAAATTGGGAGCGGCAAGGCAAATACTCGCGCCAGGTATTAATAATCAATGACGGTTACTTTGAGGCAATATTTAAAAAATTGCAACTGGCCCTCTAGTGCCTAAAAGTAGAACTAGTAGCGGAATATTGACTGACCGTATTATCAATGATATATTCATGGAAATTTAAATCTACAGATAGTGCATATGGAGTATGCGATCATTCGCAGTTTTATATATATATATATATATATAGAGAGAGAGAGAGAGAGAGAGAGAGAAAGAGCAAACAATTGAGAGGGACTCCCCGCCTTAATCTCCGCGGTCTATACTTTTGAATACGTCGAGCACGCGATCGTTTGTATGAATTTATTAAGCGTGCGCGAATCGGGCGCGTACTCATTCGACGACGTAAGGCACCATATATATATATCACGAATAACATAATAATCGTCGTATACCTACGTATATGCATATGCATTTATATTGACCGACAATCAAGTTAAATGGAAAAACAAATTGGCGATGATATATGGGGGGGGGGGGTATACAAGAGTTTTACGCGAAAAGTCAGCGATTATGGCACATATAATGAATAAATAAATAAATAAATGTGTGCGTGTGTGTGTGTGCGCGCGCGCGTACCTGCGTATGTAATATATAGATCTCGCATAATCATATAAGATTCTAGAATTGCCGTGAGAAGCTCTGGGTATATCGTGGCGGTTATCCGTCAAGCACACCTGCACGCGCCACACTGGATGCCAAGGAAGATTTTCTACTTTTTCAGGCGAGCCCATGTGTTTGTAATATGTAAAGAAAGTTCGCGAGAAGGTTATGCGCGCCAGTATCGGAAAAGACAAGTCGTATATATACATATAGATATATCTAGAGACGTGCGACGTCGCGAGCGAGGGGAGGGTGCGCGGTTGAAAGGTCAGATGGGACAGCGAGAGGCGCGAGAGAAGGATGGAAAAAAACCATTTCCACCTATTAATATATATAAAACGCTTGACCGCAAGCTCGGAAGAAAGCTTCGGTCTAGACGCGTCCTCCTCCCCCTCCTCACTCTCCTCCTCCACCAGCACTACCCCCGGTTGCCATGTACATAAATATTTTCCTCGCACGTCTCGCTTACGTGGCCCAACCGCGCTAGTCCGCATAATAATACGTACCGGTCGCGATGGATATTTATGTATATATATATATGTATATATGTATATATGTATATATATATATATATATATATATATATATATATATATCTTAGAAGAGATAGAGAGCTCTAGAGCGGAGTTTTTCTTTTCTTTACCTACATATAGATAGATGCGGGGCGGTGGTTGCGAAATCGAGGCGCGCGTCGCCGCGTACTTAACTGCAGCTTGCACGCGTACTGCCGTATTGCTGTACGAATGAGCTTATACGTCAAGTGTGTACGCATTAACAAAGAAAAAACGTACAAATCACTCCGGATTTCTGTCGGGGCTGTATATCGGAATGGAAAAAAAGATCGAAAAAAATAACTATATATATACATCGAGCGAATAATTGAAATGGCTTGAACAATTTATTCAATATAATATGTATTAATTATTATAATATGTATTGAATATAATATTTTTGTCTGGATTACACAGATGATCAGATCATTCAAAATTTCAAACACATCGTGATCGAAATAGATCGAATGAAAGCGTTCTTTTCTTTTATAAATTAAGGCTGATTAACAATTCCTCGTGCTAATGTATTATTTGAATTAATAGGGGTCTTCCTTGTCTTTAACGTACAAAAGATATTTTCGTTTAAGTTTCTCGCCAGAACTACGAAAAAAAATTCCCCACACGCCCGTTTCCAAATCGCTTTTTTCAAATTTCAATACGGTCTACGCATCACCCCCCCCCCCTCTTAATACTCGTGGTCGTTTCTATAGACGTTATGTATTTACATATAGTTTGACTCAATTATAACCCTATACATATATAATTATATGAAATGCGTTCGCGCGAGAAGTCGAGCCTCTCCGCTCGAATAATTGTGTATATTGATCGCCGTATTGATCGTCCGAGACGCTATGCGCGTTCACACGGCTATTCCATTCTGAATTAAAAAAGAATAAAAAAAAAAAAAACAAAAAAAAAAACGACAACTTTTGTCATATGTACCTTCGGTCTATAATCTGTGCCCGGTCGTAATAAGGGACGATCGGGGTTGTTACGTAGGTGTACGTATATGATGCATAGACGTATTGCACAAGATCGCGCGGCTCGCTCAATATGTTTCTTCGGGCATAAAAAATAAATCAAAAATAAATAAGGATATACCTAGATGTGCGCCATCAGGTGTGCGACGAGGTATAAATTTTTTATACCTTTTATACAGTGATACTGAGTAAGAATATATAATGACAAAAACAAATGACAAAAACAATGAGGGGTTGGGTGCGTGGGGCTCTACGTATCCTTAAATTATTGATGACACGGAGATGTGCTCGAATGAAGAACTATACATAGATAGGGCGCTGCATTTACGAGTCATGTTCATATTAGTTCCCGATTTTCATTATTTAATATATACGCAAGCTCAGCAGGGGAGTCGCCCTTCAATTCTATCGAAACATCATATATAGATATAAAATCTTCCCCGAACGCTGATGGACAATTCCACCTGCTGCAGGTATATGTATATATATATATAACGCTCCTTTCTGACCGTATGCACTTGCTACAGCTATAATATTATATATATGTATATAGCTATATATACGACAAGCATTACATTCCGAGGACCGCGAGAGTTCGAGGCCGTCACTCTCGTCGCACCCCCGGCCCCCTCATCCCCCCCGCCGCACATAGTGTCCGCGAAGCGAGGTCCCGAAGCTGTCGCAAGCTCCTGACTCAGCTCCCGCGCTCGCGCGTTCGCCGATTTGCAATCCCTCAATTTCTCCGCGCGCAGCGATCCCGCGAGGCCACCCCGCCCCTCCCACTCCCATGCACGAGCTGGATTCCACGAACAAAGAGGACAAAAGAGCAGTCGCCTTCTCTCTCTCTCTCTCTCTCTCTCTCTCTCTGTCACACACACTCTCTCATTCTTTCTCCTTCGCGCACTCTACTTCGTCTTTTTCTTCGCACCGTCGTATCATCGTCGCGGCGCAGGTGTCTCGGAGTGTCGAAATATCTATACATACATACACACACACACACACAACACACACACACACATATATATATATATATATATATATATATATATATAGACACACACACGGATATAATTCATCTCTCTCAGTTGTACAAAGCTATATATATTCGAAACGAGGCTGCGAGCGAATACTGTTTGTAAACAGGCGCTACGTATCGCGCAGACTTGTCGTCGCTTAGCGACTTATAATCATGCATGTCTCCGCCGAATCTCTGAGAAAGACTAGTTATATATATACTGACATACAAGAAAGGGAGAATGAGAGAGAGAGATCGAGAGAGAGAGAGAGAGAGAGAGAGAGAGAGAGAGAGAGAGAGGAGTAGCAGCCAAGGGTGAAGTATTAGAAACAGGACTGGTGGGACGATCAATCCGTCTCTCTGAACATCTCTCTCTCTCTCTCTCTCTCTCTCTCTCTCTCTCTCTCTCAAGCTCCGCGACAGCTCGTCAGCGCGCGTCATCGACTCGCACGCGCCGCGCGCGACTTGCCCACCGAGCGATTACGTTGACCAGAAATATCTAATTCCCCATCCCCCCTCCCTCCGTCTACCCCCCGTCGCAGAGCCCCGTGAGTGTTAATCGCGCGCTCATTTTACAGATGTCGGCCAGGTGCCTGTATCGTTACGTACGCTTATGTAGACCCCGCCCGATTACGATCGTTCGCCCATATTATACACCAGAAATCGCACGCACGGGTTTGTCCGGTTTGGCGGACACGCGCGCGGCGCCGCGGGAGGGGGGGGGGAGACGAATCGGGCAGTAAAATACGGCGCTCGGCCGGGCGCTTAAACCGGTCGGACGGACGATCCTCGACCACCGCAGCTCGAGGCCTCCGTACGCCTCAGTGGGGATTACATATATATATATATATATATATATATATATATATATATATATATATATATATAACCTATAACCTGCTGCAACGACGCACCCGATTAAATGCCGCGTCTTTTACTGCCGACGCACTCCCAGTAATAATGGGGGATGCATTTCTCGCGAGAAGCGCGCACCGTTACGAGGAGAAAAAGAAGACAACGAGCGCACTGCACGCGGCAATTCGGAAGTATATGTGACACGCATAGGCGATTATAATTTGCAGGATCGTACTGAAAATTCCAGTCGCTAATTCGCCCCATCGCCGACGATATTGTTCGTCCGGCAATCTTACGATAGTTGTGCACTCGGTATGCCACGTCGATCTGCGCCCGGGAAAATGAGAAATCGAGCCGGGGAGCTTTTTGTCGCGCAACAGACGACCGCCGCGCGCAGAACGATGCAGGGCGAGGCATCAGTTGTCATCATTTCGATTGTATGTAGAATATATAGATCTGATATCCCTGCTCATCGCGCGTGCAATTAGATATACACAGAGAGGAGTCGTGATTCTAAAAAATTAAGGAGCCCTAATGAATTCCTACCTTGGCCAAATTTGCCATTCTGAGGCATATCCTGTATATACTTTTGGTCGGTATACAGCAGTTATATGTATATATATATAGGAAAAAACCAAGTGTGATTATAACTTTGAAAGTGAAATTTGAAAAGCACACGTACTTGGAACCTTCTCCATTAAAGATAAAGGATATAATTGTTATAAATGTGAATTTCTGGCTATAAAAACCTATATATAGTTTAGCATTACTTTAACGTCGTATGTACGGATGTATATACCTATACATCTTCCTGAAATTGAAAATATTATATATAACCTATTGATAATCGTTTATAATGTAAGTACTTTTGGGCCAAGTCCATTTGGGGATGTGCTAAGGGGATTACAAGCGTAAGCCCAGTGTCTCTCATATTCCATCGGCCGCTCAATTCGGCCGAAACAGGAGCATCGCGTGGGCGGGTCGTCTGGGACGCGTCCCCCCCGGGGGATGCGGAGCGTACGGACGGATGCCACGCCCTGTTCTTCCCTCCATCCATCTTTCTCTCTCTCTCTCTCTCTCTCTCTCTCTCGCTCTCTCTTCTCTCACGACGAAGCTTCCTCCCTCGCCTGCTCGCACTTTCTGATATTACAGGTACTATGTGCGGTCGTGTAGCCAACGCAACGAAAAGAGGAGGCCGTCGACGGAGATTGCGGGGGCGGGGACGGAACGAATTTCTCTATGGCGGGGTGCGGTCGTGATTCATTGTTCATTTATTATATATATATATATATATATATATATATATATATATATATATATCAAGGCTCTAGTGTGCCTCCGTATTTGTGTGCATACATATGTTTTGGGCCAAATTCAAGTGATTTATAGTCGAATGTTATGATAATAGTATGTGAGAAAGGGGCAACAATGCGCGATGATTCGATGTTCATGGCCCCGGGGCGACGAACACACACAATATATATATATATATATATATATATATATATATATATATACAGGTGCATGTGTGCGCGCGCGCGTGCGAATCGCATCGAGGCGGATGCGAGAGGATGGACAACGCGGAGGAGATGATCGCGGGCGGCGCCATTTTGATGAGCGCGCAGCGGGAAAACGGCGGCGTAGAGCACAGTCGTCCGCGTCCTCTCTTTCCCTTCTAGTATGGCAACGAAGCTAAGAACCGCGACAAGCGGAATTGCACGAATTCGAACAAGTTCGAATCCATCGATCGGACCGCTCGAGCAGCTCGTGCGACAAAATTTTTTTTCTTTGTTTTTGCTCGTACGCAGGGTGCCCGAGATATGATCGTGTATATACTTTCATATACGATTAATGCTCGATTATATTTGAGTTTTGTAGGAATACTGCTTCAAAATGCACACGCACACACATACACAGACGCACGCACACAGAAGACTTCGGTCCACATAGGATCGGGAGTGGAAGATTTATATAATTTTTATATATTAATTACCGCTCTGCACTCCCCTTTCCTCTATATTTTGCTCCGGTTGGTAAATAAATCTACGATTGTCAGCTTATCTAACACACGTTTATACATCCACGAGTATCGAGCATGAGAGATCTCGCAAGCTCATCCAGAGACAACCATTGATGAAGATAGATACTGTTACAGAGTGCAAAGTGAACTGATTATATATATATATATATATATATATATATATATATATATATATATATATATATATATATATATTATTACAATTGGTGATGGACTCTTCAAAATCATCATCATCATCATATCCACGATCGCGATCGTTTCATCTCTCTGTTGCGCGCTATTATTATTATTATTATTATTATTATTATTTATATGTATATCCGCGCGCGGGGATGATAGGTTCAATGAACTCATGCGCGCAGCTCCAGCAGCGCGCGAACGTATGTATACAATAAACACACATACAAACAAACGGGCGCGCGAGCGCATATCTCGCGTGTATACACGGCGTGATTTCAAAATTGACATTGCTTTTCGAATTCTCCGGAGATATCGCATCAGCTGGTCGAGGATAGGCGGGGGGAGGGGGGGAGGACGAAGACGCTGTTTGCTTACGTTTCAATTTTGTGTATTTATTATCTCTTGCGGACGCGGTGCGCGCGTCGTCGGCGACGAAGAGAGAGAGAGAGAGAGAGAGAGAGAGAGAGAGAGGGAGAGAGGGAGACGCAAACATTATATAGTTATACACCTCGTTATCATGACAGCGGAGGAAGGACGAACTAGGAGAGGGAAAGAGAAAGAGAGGTAGGGAGGGGGGAGGTGGTTTCCCGAAGATGTGACCGAGGACTTCGGGGATCGGCAATATATTACAATATATCGAGAGGTGAACGGACCAAAAAAAATAACAATGCCGTGGATAACATAGCGACGGACGCGTCCAAGAATGTCTAATATTTTTTCGAGGAACCCGAGCCTCCAGATCCAGAAGTCCCAAACTTTTAATAAAAAAAAAAAAGGTCAAAGGTCTCTGTGAGCTCGCCCGTATTTATACGCGTAGACGGGACAAATTCACGCAACAGGATCGATGCAGCGTAACGCCCACGCATCTGTGCGTAAAATAATGAAGGGACGATGAGTGGGGGATGGAGGTGTCGCTGCGAACCTTAAATGTGTGTGTGTGTGTGTGTGATATTTTGCAAAACTTGCCCCCACCGGGGCAAGTATGTACGAGACTTTGCTGCCGCCGCTGCTGCTCCTGCTGGTATCATGATTGTGCGGCTCCGTGCGCTTACACGTACCTGCCTCCCCCACCGCCATTAACGACGTATATACCGCGCAACTTGCCGCGGACTCTTGCGCGATCGCGCGTGCGACTAATTTGAGAAGAAAACGAGAGAGGGGAAAAAAGAAGGCATTCCGTCTCTCATTGTCCGTCTTCCAAGATATATATATATATAGTATAATATGTTGCGCCTCTCTATCATTCTCTCTGACACACATACACGCGCATATAATAAACCTGAAAACCTTATGTATTCTCGTCTTTTTTTCACGTCCACGTAGACGTATTATATTATTGTGATTACGCGCGCGTCCGTGTGGTGTTTCCACCTGCGTCCGTTTTTACATCTATATATATGCACGCATCTAGCGCCAGCACCGTTGCAGTTTCCGACCGTACGTTCCAACTCCATAATACGCTAGCGGAGGAATAGGAGGTCGCGTCTCGTCCGGAGAGAGAAAGAGAGGGATAAAGAGGGAGAATCGAGGACTCAGACTCGTTGCTAAATTATATTAGAGAGAGAGAGAAAGAGAAAGAGAGCGAGGAGGAGTGGGAGAGATAGAGAGAGGGAGGGATTCGCGTTCCCGCTGGCACACAGAATCTTCGTGATTTTAATGACGTGACTAGCTGTGTGGCCAACATACATATGATAGAATAGCACGTCCCATTGCGTCGTGTGCGTGAGTAAGTTTGTTACGCGCGCGCGTCTGTGTGACATCGTCGTCCTTGCACAAGTGGCGATCTTAAGAACGACGCGCTACCCTATCTACTCGAGACGTTCGAGATATGTCTATAATATATAAGGTATATATATATATATATAAGGAAAATGATGAAAGTAGGTGCTAATACCTTAAATGCATCTTTATACTTTTTGCGCAATATTCAGTGTGCAGAAATATCGATTCAGGGTTTTTTAGATTTAATAGTAAGAAGACGCGAAAGGGATTGCTTGGTGGGTTTCGTACAATGGGCGAGCCGCAACAAATGCGATTTATACTCCGACTCGTTGGATAAGATTGTTTTATGGTAATGATAAAGCAAAAAGTATTCTTCGTAATCATATACTGTACATGTGTAGGTCAAACACGCCGCAGGGTGGCGCAGCACATAAGATCCTCGCGCGAGGGATGATGTTTGTACGTGTATATATGTATATAAGTGTTTGTTTGTTTATATATATATATATATATATATATATATATATATATATATATATATACCGCGTGTGCAAGCACACATCGGCGTTGACGCGCGCGCGCTGGCGTTACGCCGCGACGACAGTTTTGGTCGACTTGTACGTTATTATTATTACGTAACTCTGGCGATGCCCACCTGCGGCGGCGTATCGACCGTCTAAGCGAGGGCACGGCCAATACGTACGTTGTTCCGATCCAAAAAAAAAAAAAAAAAAAAAACCAAAAAACCGAATCACAACCTCGCGCCCCGGTCAATTCCATATTAGAATTTGTCGTTGTTGTAATATTAATAACGAAAATAATAATAACGACAGTAACGACAAACGCGTAGGATGGACCGTAAACCCACAGCACCAGCGCGGACGCTGCTCCCGTTGCGCACGCTGCGTTTCAACAAATCAGCATCGTAAGGCCAAACGAGTACAAAAGCGAAAAACAACCAAAGAGAAACAACCATGAAAAACCTTAAAAAAAAAAATAACAAAAAAAAAAAACAAACAAAAAAAAAACTCACCTTTCACGGAGAAGTCCATGCCGGACCTCGGCGAGGGTGCCAGGGCGGCGTTGGCTCGCTCGCTCGCCCGTCACCGGCGGCGCGACGGCGAGCAACGCGGCTGCATGGACGACGGCTCTGCGGCGGCGGCGGCACCTTCCTCGCGACGCTGCGACGACGTCGCGGTCAGCCTCGGCATGTCACAAAGGCCCGGTGTATTCGGCGATAGCGCGGTCCAGGCGGATCGGGGGGGGGGGTGGGGGCGGGATTCACAATAAATTTTTACAGATACACACCTATGTGTACGCGCGCACAGTGTCCCAGCCAGCGGGTTGTGGGTTCGGGGGGAGGGGGGGAGGCGATTTGTTTTTTTATAAATCCTCCGATCCCCGATGCATGTATCGGTGTACGTACAGGCGAAATTACATTTACCTACCTATGCACAGGTATGTATGTAAATGCGCTTCACTCGATCGCAGATATATTATCGAATATATCTCGCGCACTCCGATGCCGTTGCACTTTTAATTTCTGTATACGATCTCGTATACGCAATACAATCCGGAATCCTATCGCGGGGCGTAATTCGGTATCGTCCCCGTGGACCAATGCGCACAGCACCAGCACCGAGCACCGACTCTATTCGCGTAACAAATTCTCCTGCGGCTATCCGTGTCCGTTGCGAGAGAGAGGCTCCGGGAGAAAGATGCGCGGTGGAGGAGGATCCGCACAGCACCGTTCCTCTCTCCCCGATACGACGTGTATATATAGATATATCTATACACGGGCACACACGATGTATCTTCCTTCCCTCTCTCTCTCTCTCTCTCTCTCTCCTTGTGTATCTATCGATTCTGCCTCTCGCACTTCCCTTTATGCGGGCGCAGCCTCGTGTCCTCTCTCGCGCGCGTTCTCGACGGTCCGACTCACCGAGGAGAAGTGACTCCCCTGACAATTTCTCCGTACGGCTCAACCTGCGCGCGCCCCGCGCGTCGCCGCAGCCGGCGCTGCGCTGTGCTCATCATCTCCCTCCCTCTCTCTCTCTCTCTCTCTCTCTCTATCTCACTCTATCTCTCTCCCGCCCCGGCTCCCCTCCGGCTCTCGCCAGGCCGCTCTCTCGGCGACTTGGTCCTCCCCCTCTGTCTCCCCCCCCTTCCGCCGTCCGCCGGGCCTGCCCCCACCACCGCGCCACGGCACAGCTGTGCGGCGCCTCTTTTCTCCGTGCCCGTCCCGTACACCGCGGCAGCAGCGGCTGCGCGAGCCGCGCACGCACGCCGCTTCGGTGCAGCAGCGCGGCGAGGTGCGCGGGAGGCGGTAGAGGGGGTAAGGGGAGGCAGAGGCAGAGGCAGAGGCGGCGGCGGCGGCGGAGGAGGAGGAGGAGGAGGAGGAGGAGAGAAAGAGAGATAGCGCGGAGTATAGCTACGGCGGCGTCGGTGGCGGCAGCCGCAGCCGCAGCAGCAGCAGCAGCAGCAGCAGCAACACAGCAGCATCGCGCGCCCCTCCCGCCGCGCGCACTCTCCTCTTACCTGCTGGCGAGGTGCATACGTGTGCCTGCGCGGGCGCGCGCGCGCGCGTGTGTGTGAGCACTGCGGCGAGCCAGTCGGCGGTGGTGGAGGGGGGTCCGGAGAGCGGAGCTCTTCCCCTCCGATCCTGCTATCTCTCGCTGTTCGCGCTCCATCTTTCTCTCGCCGTGGAGAGGCCGGCTAGTGTCCCTCCTGCCCGCAACCCTCCTAGCCGTCCTATCTGCCGGGCTATATATATACATACATATATATATATATATATATATATATATATATATATATATATATGTATATACACACACACACACAGGTCTACCTGTATCTATGCTCATCCTCCCACATATACGCACACGCGCGTTTAATACGTGACTTCGCATTGTTATAAATGTATACGTGCCGGGCGCGAGAGCGCGTGCGCTCGATCGCTCTCTAAAACCCTCTCGTCGCGCGACGCTCCGTTCGCCGTCGCTCTCGTTGCCGTTGAGGAGCGCGGCCACCGTAAGAGCCGTCGCCACTGCTGGGTTCTCTTATCCGACGACCGTTCTCTCGCTCGCTTTATCCCCTTCTCCCTCACCCCCCCTCCCCCCACAGCCTTCCTCGGGATTTCTCCGACGAGGCGGGCTTTATCGATTTTTGCGGTATAAAAAAGTAAAAAATAAAGAAATTAAAAAAGAGGACGTTTTGCTCTACTCTTCTCTCTCTCTCTCTCTCTACTCTTCACCACCCGTATCGTCGCGTCGCGCACTTCCTTCTCGCGGTGTATATGCGCGGCCGTCCGAATTCGCCAACGTGCGCGGGGGATTTTCTCCAATAATACATTACCGCAGTGTTATTATACGCGCGCGTGCTTTGTTGTTTTTCTAAAGCAGTTCTGGCCGGGAATAAGGTCGCGCTTCATAATTGAACGTATCTCGGTACATTATGTATCTATATATATATATATATATATATATATATATATATATATATATATATATATGATTTCGTATCGATAAGCACGAGATAGTCGACTATATACACATACACATGCCTATATAATCCGAAGCAGGAGAGGAAAATCCACGATTAAACATAAATATTTGCCAGTACTTTAAGGTGGCTTTTTCAAATCGTATATCGTATATCGCTACATGCCATTCTTGTATTTTCGACGATTTAAATTACAATATATTATTAAGTTTAACAAACAGTGTTTGAGCTTTACGCATGTAAGTATAGTAACTTATAAAATGATTTTTTTTTTTGTTCATCACCTGTTTGTAGTTTATAAAGAAAGAAAAAATTATTGTAACTTTCGATCATCGACCGTGTACTTCCAACCATGACACAATCACGTCTTTGCAATTAAAAGTCTCTATATATAAGAATCTACGTTGAAACCGCGTCTCGGCTGGGGGAAAAAAGGAGTTTTTAAACAATTCTTGCGAAACGTTATATTCTAAATTTTTGACCCCACAGAGTCAGCTCTGACCTCTGGCACGTCGGTTCGGTTTTTACGCTACACGCGGAACATTGAAAATGTCCTTTAGACCGATTCGTCTGCGTTCTAGATATGAATATATTCGGAGCTCGGGCCGGAGTTTCTTTATCGCGAGACCTCAATGTGAAATGTACACTCAATCACGCGCGCGCGCGCACGCGCACGCACAAACACACGTTCAAATATAAAGTATTAAAAAAAAGGGGGGGGAAAGAAATACCTCTCGGTATCTCGGCGGACAACTCGTGCGCTGATCTGGCCATCGGCTCCAATCGATGTTTCTTTTCTCCTTCCCGACAGCGTCGCGCGACGCTCCGGATCGGGGAATAATTGTCGCGC
>JACCIC010000009.1:1187500-1200000 GCA_018907035.1 Sycobia sp. Sy_11
GCTTATGATGGCGATCCTGATAACGATGGAGCAGCGGCGGACGCGAGGTGAAAACGGCGCGCAAAAGCTTCCGAATTATAGAGGAGAGCTAGGAAAAAGAAATCAATACGCTAATATATATATATATATATATATATATATATATATATATATATATATATATAAAGATATATGTATGTCGCACTGTAGAAATGTCCATGTATATGCGCATAATGTATAAGCTTGTATCTCTTACGGGATGAAAACGTGCGTGTCCATCAAGGGGGTTACCCATGTAGATATAGATCCGTAGTTGTGCATTTATTTGTAATTAACGGATACACGAAGAGGGAGTTGAGAGAGTTAAAGGCGAGGGAGGAAGGGAGAAGAAATTGAGACACGTGGAGAGAACTCGGTTCGTAAGAGTTAGCAATAATTATTATTTATTAATGTTAATTCTTAATGTATTATAGAAAATTTAACTGGCACACTCTTATTATATACTTGGTATATAACCTACACATGTAAGCCCCCCCTCTCTCTCTCTCCGTGTGCGCGCGCGCGCGCGTGTGTGGGTATTCCAGTGGCGTCCGAACGCATCTGTCACACTATCCGAGGCTTTCCTCCTTTTGCTCGCGTTTTCTTGCTTGTTTTTCCACCTCCCTTCTCAACCGCTTTGAATTGAATTTGATATAAAATTTGAAAGAAAGCCTCGCATAATAGATCTATTTAAATTATCTTACTTATCACGAAATTCTATTGGCTTCACTTCGCCTTTATTGTTTTTTTTTTTCGCCTTTATCTCGAATGATATTATACAATGAAAATTGTGAGATTCGATTTGAATGAAACGTGGAAGAAAAAAATAAAAGGTTAAAAAGGTGTTTTTATTTTTCAATTTAATTGGCAGGGGAGAAAATATTCCTAGCCAAATGTTTTACATTTACTGTTTAACATTCGCCTGTCCGTGTACATAGACTGTATTTACATATAATATAATATAGTCTCTTTTTAACAATAAAATTTATTGCCTTTTAACGATTTTTGTCTCAAATTTTCCTATTATAAATTTACGTTTTATAGTTAACGGAAATTGATCATTAATATGATAAATATTTCAATCGCTAATTTCCTTGCCTTTATATATATATATATATATATATATATATATATATATATATATATATATATATATATGTGTGTGTAAAACAGATGATATTACATGACATTATAATAAATCACAGTAATAAAACACATTCAAAAAATGCATTTACGAAATGCTTATAAAAAGATGAAATTCGTTATTGATCTATTTTTTCTAATAAATCTATATTAAATGCAATGTTATTGAAATCGAGATGATTTCTCATTTCATGAGAAAAGATGAGAAGAAACACGTTGAGAAAAAATGTGCTATTGAATTATAACCTAAATAGAATAAAGAATAAAGCACGAAAGAATGAAGAACATTTATATGTGCGCAATGTACAATGTACATTTTACATACAAGGTGGGGAAAAAATAGGGGAAAAACTTTTGAAAAATTGTCAATGATTAGCGGTATCAAAAACGATAAAGATTATATCTCCATACGAACTTTCAGCAACTTTTAGCGAGGGAGCCAATGCTGATCTTCTATTTGATTTTGAATCTTCGGATTTTAGGTTAGGTTTTTCAAATTATTTAAAGTTTGGTCCTTGCTTAATTTCAATTAAAAAATCAAAAAAGTTGTCCCGAAAGAGGTCAAAATGAGCTCAAAGTAATGACGTCGCGGCATTTCATTGAAATCCGATCGTAATTAGTAAATTTACAAGAATGTTCGTATCCCGTATTCAACTGTGGTAATTATAATTTTTTTTCTTTTTTTTTCTTTTTCTAAATACAGCACCCCCTATTTTCAATGCCACGTCCGAAACGAGTATTGGTCTTGAGCAGAGGTCTCGATGGCGATTTCGGGGAGACGACTGCATTGCCCGTTGAAAGTTGTCTACAGACCATGAACGCTCGCGATTGTCTTTCCTTCATTAATTTACGCCACGAATATTCGATTGTGCTCTCAGGGCTCTTCGTACATTCTTCTCGCCCAGTTTGTAAATGAAAAATAACATTTGTGCGCGCGAAGTTCACGCGCGTGGGGTCAAGTCTACTGTCGCCAGCATCGACGAGTCTTAGGTAGAAATGAACGAGTGCTCCGAAACATATAAATACTTCTTAGAAATCATATACTCTTGTCTCTCTCTCTCTCTCTCTCTCTCTCTCTCTCTCTCTCTCTCTCTCGTTCAGCCTGCCATTTTCTTTAACGTGCACTCGACACGTATGTTATTAACGAATGAAAAAAAAGATTCCGAATTACGAACTCTTTACAGGCGAAAGAGCCTCTAGAAGTGCATTATTTTTTTTCACCTCTTCTCATCTGCAGTCGTCCATATATACCGATTGTTTATACATCTAGCCACCTCCGTTCTAATATTCATATATACGGGCGCGTGTATATACATGCATATGTATACATATAGATAAACGTCCCGTATTAGCATACAATCAATGGCGAATGGCGCATTGGTCATCCGTATAGGTATATATGTATATATATATATATATATATATATATATATATATATATATATATATACAGCGGCAGGGCTATTTAAGCCTCTCGCCGCATTGGCGTTAGTTTACGCGGGCGCGCGTGTGTGTCCAGTTTCCAGAAACGATCGCACTCCCCCCCCCCCCCGTAAATAATCGGATGCTAATCGCGACGAATAATACCAATGAAATACTCCCCTGCTCCTTTTAGGCTCGTGGTTTACTTGTAATATATAGAATGTGTGTATTTTATATCGACGCTGACAGGAATGAGGAGATTACGTCGCCATATTAGCATTGTCCTCGAAGTGGCGCGTTATTGTAATATTTTTCGACTCTCATTATTCTCTATTTATGCCCTATATATATATATATATATATATATATATATATATATATATATGCATGTTATTTGATAGGCCACGTCGGTGCTTTTTACGATACAATAGAAAAACTTCCGGTTGATATAAAGCTCCCGTTGTATTATACACAATTCGTAGACAATTTACACGCACACACACACACGCACACACACACATACACACACACGCGCGCGCGCACATACATACACACACATATATATATATATACACATATATATACATATATATATATATACATATATATCGGAAACAATCGCTCAATCCCATCTCCCGAGATGCCGTCCGTATTATATTCGTATAGGCTATAATATGCCTATACCTAAAACACCACGAGCGTATTATACAGCCTTTGGGGGATAGACGTTTAGCCGTGTCCTTATATGCAAATGTATATATGCGTCGCGCGCGAGGGCATTCGACGTGCATTATACATACCTGGGCGATGGGCGAGAAGGACCCGCGTCCAGAATATTTATATATATATATATATATATCGTAAAAGGATGGACCCTCTGATGGACCTATATATATATATATATATATATAGGTGCGTATAGTTTTTGCGACACAGTGGAGACGTCGGTCCGACCGACGTATTATATGGATGGGGAAGGAGAGAAAGGGGTTTCTGCTCCGAGGATGCAGACACACGCGGGGACTCACGCGCCGGACGGTCAGCGCCTTGGAGGCTCGCGGTCGTCGTCCTTATTATAAGAAAATCTCCCTTCGACTGCGCCAACGACCAATGCGACGGGCGCAAACACAACGGGGATACGCGAAAAGGGATGTAGGGTGTATCTATGTGTGTGTGTGTGTGTGTGTGTGTACGCGCGCGCCAATAGACAATATCCCGTGACTTCCTGACGGTTGCAGTAATAATGCCTTGACCCGGCGCGCCAGATAAGCGACGAAATCCTCCGCGGGGCTTGGCTTTTTAAGCCGGCGCGTATGAGCGCGTATTGTATTATATAGGGGACTCGGGGATCGTTGCGCGACGACGCCTATATACATGAGCGGCGCCCGCACGTGCCTACGGAGAAGGCACGGGGCTGTGAAGTATTATATCGTTGCCCATCGGGGATATATGTTATATAGGTGCGCGCGCGCGCGCACGCACACGCACACACACGCATAGGGGGGGGGAGAGTTTCGAGAAAAGTCAAGAGGACCGAGAGGATCGAGCCGACTATGTATACGCCACAGCTCGACTTTTCGACGTGCTTACAAAGGATTTATCTTATTATATATATATACATCTGTGTGGCTGGTGTGTGTGTGTGTGTGTGTGTGTGTGTGTGTGTGTGTGTTTGTAAGCGACAAGGGATGTAAATATATATAGGCCTAGTGTTCTAAATTTACTTAAAGTCGCCTGGGAAAAGGCAGAAGGAGCGAAGAGCTTGGGTTGCTTATCGTGTATATATATATATATGAGGCTGAGGAATTTGGGACGATTTGTGCGTATTTAGGCGCGACGTCAAATACCCTATTGAATCTGGTATTATTACAAGTATACAGGCATTCTCGCCTTTTCAGAATCCGAAACAAGTTCGAGTATAATTTGGGCCTGTGCTGTAACAAATTTATACAAGACTTCAAAAGATTTCACGCGATTCGCGAAGGGATTCGTCGTGCTTGCGATTGAAATTGAGGAAATCCAACGCCTGGAATTCTGGTAAGAGTTCCAACGATTTCGCGGACAATGTGGAACGATCGTTCGCGAACTCGTTCGAACACTTGGGGAACTCGTGCAGTTTTCTAGGAAGCCATTGTGCCCCGTACGAAATCAATTCACAATTCTGCATGTAACCAACTCGTGTTAATCATCGATGATGCATTCAAAGCCTCTACGAATCCGCCAGATATATCGGAGAATTCATTGGAATTTAAAGTAAAGTAAAGTAACGTAAAGTCGTTCGGCTTTTTGAACAATCATTCGTTCTCCGTCCGCACTGTCTATCAGAAAGTGTTGGTAAAGATTCGGACAAATTATGAAGAGTTCGATATATATATTCTATATATATATATATATATATATATATATATATATATATATATGTTTTTTATTTTATTTTAATAGATACGTTACTGCTGCGTTGTTTATCTTTAACAGTTTAATGAATGTCATATAATAACACATACTTGTCTGACATCGAAATTAAAATGAATTACGATCTCGGTGGATTTTTACAACTTGAAATTTACCTCCTTCGCTGGGGGGGGGGAGGGGTGAAACTTTCGCAGCAGGCACATTGAAAAAACTTTCGCACATCTACATATACGAATCTTAGAGATGTTCTCCATCTATGACGCTTTATCGTAGAAAATTATTATTTTACACCTGAGAAAGAAGCGAGCGATCGTCGCATTCGCTAAACCAGGGCATTATGTATAAACCACCCGCTATCGATTCTCTTTGGCGATACTCTGCATTCCTGCGAGAACAACTTGTTTTGCGCATCTGTGACGCAATTAACTATATTTTATGATTTTATGTTTAAAAATATAAAACATAGGCATATCTTCCTGTTCAAAAGATATCAGTGTTACGTATCAATTGTAAATATAGTCATTATATACAATTTGAAGTCCTATTCGCTCAAATAGTTATTTTCGTTACAAGGTGGTCGAACATAATTTTTTCGGTTGAATTTTTCCTTTTTTCTATTTAGTAGATTCTGACTCGGATCCGTAAACTTCAATTTTACGTCCGGCAAACAGTCTGTAAAAACGAATTTTACAGCCATATTATCAACAATGCATATAACGATGTAACCATTTTTACAGAATATCATATACGAATTAAGTGATGATTTTAAATTCAATTGAAGCGATTATTCGATCGAATTCTATTAAAACGATCCAAAATATCATTTTTCAAATATAATTGAGAATTGGATCCAGGAGGATGTAGCTAAATTCCCCCTGATGCGGGATTGTCCATAACGGTGTAAATTAGAAATATATATATATATATATATATATATATATATATATATATATATATAGTAATGTGGGAGCAACATCGCCCGGGAAAAGAGAACCTCCCGTGATTGTCTGTCTGTTCAGGCGCGCCACTAGCTACTCGTATATAGATATACACATTATTCGCCCACGATCGATAACAGTCGTTGTCGGCGTACACCGCGCGTATTTACGCGAAGGACGCCGGCCAAGGTCTCGCGGTATATATATATATATATATATATATATATATATATATATATATATATCTATACGAAGTGCCCAGAACAGATTCCCCGGAATATAGAATCAATGATAACGCATATATATATATATATATATATATATATATATATATATATATATATATATACGCTCAAGCCTATAATCATGCTACGTGGTCGATCCCGGGAGATCTCGCAAGGGTTTTTTCCCCTGAAATTCTGTTAGGGGGCGCTCTTTGGTCCATAACGGATTATTTTGAAAGTATAGATGCGCAATTGTTTGTAATCAATTTTCTAAAATAAAAAATAATTGCTTGCATATCATTTGTCAGATTGTTAAGTTTGAAATGCATATACTATAACATTCCTAATTAATACGTTGATAAACTATAATTTAACGTAACAAATTTCAATCTTTCGGATAAAGAGTTAGTATTCATTATAATAAATCAATGCCTAAATTTTATCTGTGCTTTTTTTAACACCCTTTAGTTTATATAAACGTTGCTAATTTTTTTCTAAAACTTCTCAATAGAAGAATCGCAAATTTAACAAGAAAAAAAAGTACGAAATAGAATGATTTTTAAAACATTGAAAGTAAATCGTTTTCAATCGAATTCTCAATTCAAAATCAATTTGAAATCAATTCGGAATCTACAAAACATGCCGCGACCCCTATACTCCTTCCAATGTCGGAAAGAGTTCTATTTACTTTTTGTATTGTTTTTGTTTTAACGATTAATAATGATAATGATCCGCCAAACTCGCAAGACAATTGCAAATCCAAATTGTTCATATATGAAAGGTATAAAGTTTAAATTTGCATAGCTTGAGCGAGCAAATGTTTTCTTATAATCGGGAGATGAATTTTCTTATCGTTATTATCGAATCATTAATAATTCCACTAGACAGTTTGCAAATAGAAATTTCTCTCAACCTCCTCCCCTCGCCTGATAAAGGTATTTTAAATGTAAATTATATATACTTTAGTTAATTAAATCTTATGGCACTTTGATTAAATAAAAAAAAATCAACATATATATATATATATATATATATATATATATATATATATCGTTATCTATTTTGTCGTGAGAGAAGAAAAAAAATATATATATATATAATTTAAGTTTCCTGTATGAATTTTTATCTCTGACGGCTGAAGAAGACGAAAAGTTTTCCATCGATCGCGCGTTTAAAAACAAAAAAAAAAAACGAGAGAATCAATATTACAGTCGTTGAGATTTGCCGTATAGAATATATTTGAATATTAAAATGTTGTTTGAAAAGCCGAGAAGAAAACTGATTAATAATGCAAATGGAAAACGGTGCGCGGAGCGTACGAGGCGCTTCGTCGATCTTCGCATATGTTTTTACGTTTTAATTAATAATACGTATACGCATTATAAAATTTGATTTGAATTTTTCACCGATCGATATGAGGGCCACGTTCCTTTATTTTTTTTTTTCTTCCCTATTTTTCTTTGTACGGCAATATATGCTACACTTATATGGCCGATTTATCGGAACCTTGCTCTCATCCGAACGCCGATGGTAAATATTTATCCGACTGATTTTGAATGGAGAATTGGAGAATTTTCCTGAATACGCCGCGACATTTTTTCCGCAAATCTGTGTTTTTGATGATATTTTTGTTTACCCATTTTATTATATAAATATATATATATATATATATATATATATATATATATATATATATGCATTATGTGTAAATTTTAGGCATTCTGGTAATATATAATAATATTTTTCTATTAATTTTATCTTTATTGGCATTCCCTATAGACTAGTGTAATAAATAAATAATAATTATCTCTGCGTGTGTGTACTCGCGCATGTGTGTGTATAATTGCTAACAAATAAGATCAAAATTCTAAAGTTTATTTGACATTGCTGAACGAAAACTGCCAGAACATTTACTGAAATTTACAACCAATTTTATTCTCGTTGATTTCACTATAAATCATTTTTCTAAATACAATCGATTATGCCTTTAGATCTAAAAGACAAATATTTATATTTATAAACCGAATTTTTATATCTTAAACTTCAATTGCGAAATTCACAAACACGGATGGATAAACTAAATAAGATATTTAACAAAAATTCTTCTACAGATTATTATAATTTATAAAACTGCTTTTTCATTTCTGTAACAACTAGATATATTGATTTTAAAAAAGCAATTATTCAAACAATAGGAATTCGTCGTAGGAATCATTTGGAATGAAGTAAATTCTTTAGAAAGAGAAAATCACGTTACTTTATGTTGTTTAATTATATATCCTGGCTTTCCATCCAAAACCGAAAAGGCCATTTCTGTCGCCGCTTATCGGTACCTGTATATCATATAATGCGCAATTGTCGAAAGTACGCCCAACCGCTGCCCTCTGGCACCGCCCACGGAAATCAACGCATGAATCGCCGAATTCACCATTTGATTTTCATTAGTGACAGTCGAACGGTGCTCACGCGAATCGACGCGCCCGTCGCTCGTGCGACTCCTATGGGTGATGGATAGGGAGAGACAGAGAGAGAGAGAGAGAGAGAGTGATCCGGGATATCGGGGGAAATCCCCGGTTCCATCCCGGATGCTATCTGGCCCCTACACCCCCCACCCCTCCCACGGGCTTAAAAGCATCTCTCCGGATAAGTATCCGAGGGGGCCGGAACGGTACAATGGGGCCGCATAAGCGTCCCTTTATTCGGCCGAGAAAGAGAGAGAGAGAGAGAGAGAGAGAGAGAGAGAGAGTGAGAGAAAGACGGCAAGAGGGGGTTGGGGAGAGATGACACAGAGACCGGAGAGTTATTCTCAACTGCTTTTGTGCCTATGTAAAGGACTGCGGCCGGCACAGGTCCATGTGCCGATGATGGGTCCAAACTGGGGTACAGAGGGTCACCGGGTCACGCATGCTCGAATATATATATATATATATATATATATATATATTCACTCACCCTATATATATTTTTGTCGCCGGTAAGACGCGCGCAGGTAGAGAGGCCGACAGGCACGTGGGACGAAGGCCCATCGGGGGGCCCAGCGGACTTGCGCATATATTTATAAATACATATATATATATATATATATATATATATATATATATATATATATATAATAATAATGGACGCTGCTCCGTTATAATGCCGGCCGAGTCGAATTATAATATTTGGCCGGCATGGCCCGTAGACGGAGTCCAAGATTTGAGGCGCTAATTTACGATCCTGGAAATTTTATTTGCTTGGCTCTACGTCAGGATTCAGAGAGTTTCTCTTTTTTTCATATTATATTATATATATGCACGCGCTTCCTCTCTCTCTCTCTCTCTCTACCCTCTCCCCCAGCCTCTTTATCTGTACCTTCTTTTCACGGACTATCCCACTTTTTTCGGCAAATCTAATAATTGCAGAAGAATGCCCATTATATGTGCATATTTTATTTAGGGACTCGTCGATGTTTCAGCGAGAGCTTTGCGAATGTAAGCCTCCGAGAACCGCGTGCAAGAGGAAACGTTTCGGATTTATCGGCATCCGTGACACGTGTACATAAATAATTTTTAATATTTTTAATTATCAGCATCTATATTTAGACGTTTGTAATAAAAGTAAAAATTACACAAAACTCACGCACACATAGAAGAAAATGTTAGAAACGTGCAATATTATCATTGTTAATACGAGATAAATACAATTTAATAGTTGAATAATAAAAAGTTCGCAATATAACGGACGAGTAATAAATATAGAACATTTTTAGTCGTATTGCCTTTTGTCAGCATGCATTCTCCAAAACTTCTGGATAGACTTATAACAATATGCCGATTATTTGCGCATACCGGAATTTACCCCCCTTTTTTTTTATTTTTATAGAAAACGCCGAAATTTTTGGTGTAAATATTTATCATAAAGATCGGACAAGTATTGTACAAGCCTGGGTCAGGCTTTCGACGAGTTGCAAGTTATAATTGATTCGCAGCACGGTCACGTATAAATTATAAGGTTTCCGGTGAGTCGAATAATAATGATAATCTCGCCAAGGGTCGATTTTGACTCTCTCTATATTGTCGGAATCGGCGAAGATCGCCCGTTACCGCGCTAATTCGGCAGTGGAAATTTTCGCAGTTTTATTACGGCAGTCGAATGATGTATGCGAGCCTCGTTACTAATTCTGGCTGGGAGGGAGCGGATCAATTTTTCCAATGCGTTTTTGCGAATGGACCTGTTTCCCGAACGAACTTTTCATTAAGCCTTGAATTCGACGATAATGCCGTAAGGAAATCGTTAGAATATTGTTATAACGGGAATTATTATGCAAATTCTTAAATTTACTTAATTATTAAAATAACGAAAATATTAGAACGATGTAAATTATATCTCGAATTATCTCTCTATTATTTTACGATAGACACACATGCACGCACGCACGCACGCACACTGTCCAAGAACTCATATAATACACTGAAGCAAATATTTTCCGATATCAAGTAAATATTTACTTGTTTTGTACCAAGTAAATCAGTTTCTTAAATGAAGAAAATATTCACTAGATTTAAGAGTACGTGGTTGGATTCAAGCGAATTCTTCTTGCATTATGTAAATACATCCTTGATTTAAGAAGATGCTTTCTACTTGATTAAAGAAGATGCTCAATTTAAGAAAATAATTTACTTGGTACAAAACAAGAAAATATTTACTTGATAACAGATATTTTTTTCTAAGTGCAACGAACCGTCAGATGCACATATCGACAGCGGAATTGATTTCGAGGACCAAATGCGAAATGCAAAATCCATGTTCGTAGTTCGAAGCGCTGCCAACTTGACATGTGTGTGCGTGTGTGTGTGTGCACACGAGCGCGCAAGCGCGCGTAAGAAGACTATAGGTATCCGTACAATAAAACAAGGCAGCCGCCCTTTTACGCATATCATAGACCGAGAACAATGCATGAAAGGGTTTCCGAAAGGGATACGTGAGAATGAGCGAGAGAGAGAAAGCGAGAGAGAGAGAGAGAGAGAGAGATCGTATACCGCGAGACGTTTTCCGTCGCTGTCATCCCTTGCGCTCCATCCGCGCACCGGACAGTATGGACCGTATGCATATTAATAACATACAATGAACACTGTTGTGTGATCGTGGCCGTAACAATGAGGCGAACGCAAATTATATATATATATATATATATATATATATATATATATATATATACATAATAGTGGCCATATATTATACTGGCCGATGCCCCTTTTGCGCTCGGATGCTGCCGTTGCCATGCAGCCGCCAAAATTTTTAGGTACACAGTGGCCCGTGGATCGACGGCGGCGATGGCGGTTGTTGCCACGGCGGTGGGAGGAGGGGGTCGAAGGAGCTCGCCAAGGACGACCGCTGTACGTTCGACCCAACGGGGGCGCCGATGGGGCGGTAATTAGCCCGAGCAGACCGCGGTACGGGGCCGGGATTCTCGCCCGCCCGGGTCCATTTCGTATATGACACGCAGTTTATTCGTGCGAGAGTTTTCCGCGCGGCGCGCGGCTGCCCTATCGACCGGCGAAAATGAGAAGAATGCTGTAAATAATGCAATTTTAATTAATTGTATCGTCTCTCATTATTATATTTTTGCTTTCGATGCTGGCCACCTTCTTCAATATTACTTTTTATTTTTTTAAGTATAATATTAAAATATCATAATAAAAATATCTAATGGTTGTTCTTAAAAAAGAAAAAAAAGAAAAAAAGACTTTTTTTGTCGTTGTCAAGAAGAATAAATATATTGGCCCGGTTACCTACGCGAATCTTGAAAATGGCGTATTTGACATTTTTTTCTATATATACGTTGCCAATTTCATTACAACGACTAAAAGCATTTTATGGGATTTTCGTATACGTTCACTTGACGCGTGAACATTTTTATAGATGTAAAGTGTGTAGAATGTATAAAATGTGTCGAACATTTTGAACATGTAGACGTAGAGTGCAGTTTTCTTGAAATATGAATGATACGCTGGTAACACTCGTACGTCTTCCATTCGTACAGGCATATATATATATATATATATATATATATATATATATATATATATATATGCGTGTATACAATATTATTTAGATCGATCCATCGTCAAAACGACGCGGGCGCCCCTCCGAACTTTCTCCCGTACTCCGCACGCGCGAGATATCGAGTCCATTATCGAACGAGGCCCGAAATGCATTAACGTTCATAATTAGGCGGGACGCTGGGTACAGGCGTCGCTCGTCGGCGGTCGGAAAATTGCGTGCGCGCGCGCGCGCGCCGACAGTCGTAATGTAACGACGTTTGGATGCAATATAGCGGGGCCAACGAGAGATCGGTCGC
>JACCIC010000009.1:1202500-1250000 GCA_018907035.1 Sycobia sp. Sy_11
ATCTTAACTTTCGTTTATATATATATATATATATATATATATATATATATATATATATATATATATATATATATACATACATATAGATAGATATATGCATAGGTATATATCATCATGGGGGGCGCGACGATAGGAAACGCGCGGGGCCTCGTTAATAATCATCTCGGCTATACTCGGAAGATGATTCAAGCGTTTACGAAATCACCGACGGGGGCCTTCACTTAAGAGAAATCTTGTTTATGGTCAGGCTAATTATATCGTTGTCCAGTCCGCACCTCGCGCCCCAATCCTAATATGTTCATATAGTGCACAATATGGAGAAGCGAGCGCTCGCGCATTTCACTTCTGGCGGGCCGCGCGCGGGTTGATTCTACGGAGTTAATTGCCGTATAACGAGGATCTCCCACTCCTCCCCCCCCCACCCCCCGCCAACCACTCGCCGTCACTGTCTGGCTCTCTTAGCTCGTAAACGAGAGGCCGAAGAGGAGATAGGGCGAGCGTTTAACTTAACGTTTTTCGTCTTTGACGAGTACAATGAGTGGCGATCTGGGCAATTACGTGTAATGCACGTGTAAACGGCTTTGGTCATTGTGCGTTAATGCAGGTCGATTCTTGAAAGGTCCGTATCGGAACGAGGATCGGTTTATCTATATGGGATATGTATATGTATATAGATATATATATATATTAAGTATGCATGGACCGGGGCCGAGTCATCGTACAGTAATTTTCCTTATGTGGCGTGGATCGTAATGACGTTTTAGGCGATAAAATCGCTTAGTTTTCGGCTAGAATCGCGCTCGTAGTTACATTTTTATACATAATACGTATGTAATTGCAGCTTTCGATCGTTAGACAAACGCTTACGGATAAATTTCGGAAAAGCACCCATCCTCCTCGATTTTCGATTATTTTTTCATGGGAAAATTCATGAAAATTAGAATTTTTCGAATTCACATGAGAAAGTGTTAAAAATTCCAGCAAAAAAAAAATGAAAAAGTCGCAGATTTCATTACAATGCACATTTTTTGCTGTGAGCCTTACTTCGAAACGAACAAAATATACTCGGACAAAAATCCCGCCTTGGAATTTTCAAAAACATCGTAACTATATGTCACCAAACAGTAAAATATATCAGAATATCTTTATGCATTGCTTTTATGCGACCAATACCGTGAAAATTATGTATTTTTTTTTTTTTTTATAGATTTAATCCAAAACCGACCAGCGCCTTCGTAATTAGCACATTGGAAAACACAAATATAGATGTTTTCAGGAAAATGAGAGGGTAGTGGTTTTTGGAAGTCTATATATATATATTGTATATTATATATCTATATATAGTCGTATATACCCGTCACTATAAACCCGTGGCGAAAGAACGTCACTCGATCGTTCGTCTCACAGCGCGCGCCTCATTTTTTTTAACCGGATGGCTTTATACAATAAAGAAATTGTCGCGATGAAACAGGGAGGGAGGGGGCTCTTGCGCAAACAGAGGCAGAGCAAACAGATCGACGGCTCGAGATTCGATAATCGGAAAGTGCGGTGGGGCTGGAGGGGGGGGGGATATCGGTGCACGCGCACGAGGAAGGTAAAAGTATATATATATATATATATATATATATATATATATATATATATATTTCTTTATCTCTCGCTGCGTATGCTCGTGTACGTGTGGGAGAGGAAAAAATCTTCAATCACAGAGAGGTGAAAATCTCTCTCTCTCTCTCTCTCTCTCTCTCTCCCTCTCCCCCTCTCTCGCTCCCGCCCTCTCGTATTTGCTCATCGACGCACGAATGAGCCATAATGTATAGCCAGCTTTTACGTTCACGCGTCTACAAGACAGTTTCAGTCGATCAACGATTTCGTCGTAAAATCAGAGTTTTTACACTCGATATTTCTGTAACTTTATTCGAATCACGATATTATAATCGTAACAAAAGCACTCTATGTTTTAGTACTTTTCTTGGTCGAAACACTCTGTGTGCCGAGTAAATTTTTTATTTTGTCAAAAGACAACTATGTAAAAATAGATGGGCCTGCTTTATTTTAAAACCTTTTTAATTGTCAATTGATATATATATATATATATATATATATATATATATATATATATATATATATATATATATATATATAATGTATTATGCCGAGCGACAGATTTATAACCTGATGCGATATATCATAATGATTATACAGAACGTAAGTCCTTATAAATCTTGTTTAAATTTTCAGCCTGATATTGTAATTTTAATGAGATTCGCAAAGCGAACGGAGAGCGGTTGGTAAACCAATTCTCCGTATCTTTACTTTACTGTCGTACGAATGATTTGAGACTCACGATCAGACAAAACAAATATTTTTTGATAAGTTAAGCCAGATTTTGCGCGATAAGTCAGATATTTATGTGTGTGTGTGTGTGTGTGTGTGTGTGTGTGTGTGTGTGTGTGTGTATTGCAGTGACTCAAGATTGAATAATTTATTGTAATGCGGGCCTTTGTGTATGAACTATGAACTGTGATATAAATTTTTAATTATATCACAAAAGCTCCGAGCATGTGCGCGCGTGCTAAAAAAAATTGATTTCATATTCTCTTATCTGACCATGAATTCATAATAATCAAACACTAAAATTCATAATATTATTACTGTCGAATTGCGTATTATTATATGATGTAGCTTGCATAATTCATCGTTTGCGAGCCTTCTTGAAATTATCGACGCGTTATGCTATGTAGACGCATCAACGAAATAGCTAATGCTCTACTGTGAAACATTAAACAGGGATATTCACTAATTTTGTCAATTTCACCGATTTCATTGGATTTCATTACATAGCAAATACATTTCTCAGCAGATAGCGCAAATCGGCATCTGCAAAGAAAAACACCTCAAGAAGACTTCGAACAAACATTTCGTGTATAAAATCCTCTAACCATCACGCACCCTAAATCTACAATTTGAAATCTCCAAATTTCACGTTTAATCAGAAATTCACAGTATGTGTACAATTCTAAAGATCTCAATCTTCTGTATATTCTTCTTGTTTGAATCCCACCTATCTCTATCCCATAAACTTCGAATTCACCTCGTAATACGTAATTTGAATTTGACGTTGTTTTTTTTCTTTGGAAACGCAGAAGTCAAGAACAAAAAGCTCAATGGTTTTGAATTTATATAGCGTCCCGAAAAACAAATAGGAGGCTTTCTGTTATCTTTCTTAAGTCTTTTTTTTGGTTTTGAGATCTTTTGTTGCGATCTTATATATCATTTGTAATATCACAATGGAAATCGTAAATTTTATTAAAATTTTATTACAAAACAAATGTACAGGTTATCGAATCGTTGTACCTATGATTTACTAAATTTTATTTTGTAATCGATATCATTGATAAATATTTTCTACTTGTATAAATTAATCTATAAATCCATGTGATCAATACTATAATGAAACAGCCCAAGTCATCAGTAAGATATCGTCTTTGATCTTGTATTAGTTGACACGAGTCTTCTGATTGTCTTTTGTATTATGATCTTCGCAAATGATGTATATAAAGGTTTTCATTCGCTTAAAACGTTCTGTAAAAACAGTCAAAAGATTTATAAAATAATCAAATGACTAACAGTATTTCGTGTCACAGCTAATTACATAGAAATGACATCTGACATCTATGTCAGTTTTTAAGCCAGATAGAAGACGTCATTATATATATCTTGTCGTTCGCACTATTTTAATATATATTCTGTAATCTCACTACCAGCGGATTACATTTATATCTTCTTTTTGGAATATAAAATTTCAATCCTTTCAGCATCTCGATCCGATACCTCGGGAGATTTTGGCAATTGCAAAAAGTCCACTTTAATTATGAATATTCAACGCCATGTATTGCATAGTATCAACTTAAGCAGGTATAAATTATAAATTCACAAATCCCACAAACTCGAAATAAAGAATTCCATCCTACAAATTCCAATTCCATCCAAAATTTGATTTTTCTTTGCATTTTTTCCTCAAATGCAGACAAGTCTTGACGTAAACTCATAAAAGACACGTTCGGTTGCCTGTCATATGTATTGATTTTTTAGTCTTGTATCCCTGACAAAGCTATATAATTGCTTGGCTCCATCTTATCGAAAGTTTATACAGTTATTGCAGATCCAATGCACTGGCAGTTATCGAGTAGTTCTCTCTTCTGGTACGATTTCTCGTTATTATTTCTATTTCATTTGTCAGAGAATACACGTCGCAGTATTTTTCCTTGAAAAATATTTTCAAAGTCACATTTTGTATAATATCGTAAGTCTCGATCCCAGTGAGTCAGTTCAAATTCTTCTAATTTATGGCGCGAATCTTATTAAAGTAACAGCGTTATAATACTTATACAGTATATTTCGAGCTAAAGTATCTTGCCAAGATCAATATTCATTTGCCTCGGGACCATTTCTGGAATTCGGCTACGAGACCCGAAGTTGGACGAACGGTGCTAGTGGTGAAGCCGGGTGAAGCTCTTCACCGAACAATATTCAATTTTATATATTTAAGCGTTCTTGCGACACCTGGACCGATAACAGGGGACACAGCCCGCAGTGAGGCAAGAGCTTTCCAGGAATATCGTGTCGTCCCAGACATTGAGGACTCCCCCCGTCTCGTCCCGCGTGCGATCTAAGAAAGGTCGCGCCCTTATGTGCATATACATATCTATAAAGTTCCATCAGGCCCCTGACGCCGGTGTCCAAAAAGATAAAAAGAATTGACCTGGACTCTTTCGCTATCTCTCTTTCACCGCCTCTGCCGGATCTTCGTTTCCTCTTAAAAAAGAGAGCCGATCTCTCTCTCTCTCTCTCTCTCTCTCTCTCTCTCTCTCTCTCTTCTCACTCTCTCCTCTCCTTCGTCTTCTTGGTCTTATCGCGACACGGTAAATACAGTATGTATACCGGATGGACCAAAACGAGACCGAGAGGCTCTCGTCATACTGATCAAACATGGGCGCGGAGGACCGGAGGCGCGCACGCTGGTTAATACGCATACCTATGTCTATACACGCACGCACGCACACACACTCTCTTGGGCACATATACCCGCGCTTGGATGTGTGTATATAGAGGCGCGAGAAGATAGATCTAATCTATAAGCGGGCTTATCGCTGGGGCTCACCTCTCGGAGGAAGCCTTGGCGTAATATTTCTGGAGCTTACAATAACCGCCATCGGGCCATATACATATTACACATACACGCACACACATATCGGAGCGGGTTTCTTTTGGAGTTGCGCAGCATCATTATCGTCCTCAAAGTGCCTTTCTTCAACCGCTGTATTATATATACCCATGTATGCGATCATGCGCTTGTTCTGTTTCGTGATATGTGTACGCGGAGCCGGGGATAGGAAGTGACGCGTCTCTCATTCTCTCTCTCTCTCGTTCGTATCGCGAGGAATTAAAAAAAATCTGACCTTCGCAACAGTTTATCATGCGCATAGCGAGAGGGAGGGATTGCGAGGATTGGTCCATGCGCGCCCATTTGTATTATATATATATATATATATATATATATATATATATATACACTCAGTGAGCGATGTTTGAACAAGTGCACGAATATTACCAAGGAGACCCGAGATAAAGCACGGTGCGTGGGTGTGGGCTACATGTATACATGTACGCGAGCGATGATGCGTATATGTATTACGAAAATGAGCCGAAAGAATTTCACGCAATAATAAATTGGCGGAGAGGTTCTTTTATCGGTGTTTATTCGCTCTCTTAAAATTCTACATATGCTGTAATATAGTATGTGACTTACTGTGCCGGGATAAGGTTTTATAGGTTGAATAAATTTGATAACATAGATTATATGTATAATATACAGATTGATGTATTATATTATAGTCACTTAAAAGCCAGTTCGATGAATATTGTCTATATATATATATACATAACATTCATTATTTACAATTCTTGGATTGTATAAAATTTATATGCGTAACAAACGTGATTTTCAAAGAGGCGCGAGCATGCAGGAAGCGCATAATTACAAAATATCTCGCAGGACGAAATCTCGTCGGCGAAACGAACGATCGATTAATTTATATTATCGATCAGTCCCAATCCCATCGATTTGTATTATTCGGAAGGGAACATATCGTTCCGCGAGCGAATCGCACATGCATATGGAGTATCTGTACACGTGACACCTTCTTTTGCTTTATTAAACGGGTGACCAATCAATCGTGAAAGTAGACCGTCCATTATTATATGTAGGACGAGCGCATTTTACACTTTGCTGCTATTGCGCAGATCTGCATTGAAAGAAAAATATTCTCTACCATCAAGCGAATAGTTACTGGCTGTGAAGCAAGTGAATCAGTTTTATTAAAATTGAGAAAATATTAACCAGATTGAAAACCAGATGGTTTGATTTGAGTGGGCTCTTCTTGCATCAAGTCAGTACTTCCATCATTTAAGTAGATACTTTCTCAATGTTAGAAAATAATTTACTTGGCACAAGTCAGGCAAATATTTACTTGACAACAGACTTTTCTCAGTGTATAAAGAGACACGCGATTCGTTTATTGTTATTTTTTAATTTGATTTTCAAGGTATTACCGTATCACCTAAAGAGAAATCATTGTAGCATAACTTTTAGGTATGTATTAATATATATTCAGATTTCTTTATTATTAAAATATCGCTGCTTAAGTTTATGATTATATGTCGAAAAATCAGAATGAGACTGATCGCTTGAAATTTTAATATACGATTACATTAATTACATTTAATAATTATATATATATATATATATATATATATATATATATATATATATATAATCCATGTAATAATGTATAATTAATTTTACTTGATAGATTCAGATATGTATATTAAATTCTTCAAATTCTGAGTAATTTAATTTCATTTATTGAAACAGATATGTAATTTATATACCAATAATATAAGTCAATCCTATAAGGATGGTGCAGTAAGTACATAATTATATATGCCTTGGGTGCTATAGAAACAGCATGAATATTATTAACATTTACAAAATCATTAATATTAATATATGCATTAAAATTCATTATTATGAATAAAAATTAATTGTATTAGTTATACCATTTCAATATATATATATATATGATTGAAAAGTGAATCACTGTAATCGGTTTTAATATATAAATTTACACATGTGGAATGTTAGTTTTTAACTATATATAGATATATAAATGACTGAACTACTGTTTCTTGATTGGCACTTCATTTATACACCAAGTAGATTAAAATAAATTTATATACATGATATACACATAATAATTGTAAAAAATCTGTTATAGTCTATATAGTAAGAATTAAAACTCCGTTATTCATTATAGTAATTATCATTATCAATAATAATCTATCATTTTGTTCAATGTTCAATAGATTACATATACATTTGATCAAAACAGATTTGTGAAAGTATATAATATATTTTTGTATTTTTCCCAAAATTCGTGAAAATTTTCGATAATTTTTTAATTTTTATGCATGAAAAAGAAACTAGAATGATATTTTTACCAGTTGCTGCATTTATGTTTTGATGAAATCTTAAAATATATAGATATTTATGTATATTTAGTAATGCTAAAACATATGTTGTTAGTCGTCTAATATCATAAATCGAAATATGAAAAGCGAGGCTAGATTATATAGAGATCTATATATATATATAAAAAAATCGACATCTGCTAATTTTTACATGTGCCCCAAGATCGCATATCGATCCGTATGAAACATATACCTATATCAATAATACGTTCGAGCTCTCGGAAATCGGTCTTATTTCTTGTAATTCTTATTACTGAAAAGTCAATTCACCTGTACAATTATAATCGAGAATTCTGAAAGAGCGGCTGCATGTGCCCGCGCGCGCGCAATAACCGAGAATAATTCTCCACTCCAACCGTTACTTCTCATAGTCTATATATATATATATATATATATATATATATATATATTTATTTATTTATTTATATATCCTAATTAATTTAATAACTGTGACGGCTCATAAAGCCTCTTTACACGGACCTGATATAATGGCCACTCTGATAAAAGCTTATGGATTTCTACCCTCGAAAAATCAAGTATAATACAACCAGAGACATAATTTGTAGGTAAAAATTTTATTAATAGAACCGCCAGCACGAGGACTTGAAAGATTTGTTATAATTTCTTTGCATATTTTCGAGTGCTTCAGAGCTACGATCTTTGCAAGAATTATATGTAGATATACCTATATAAAAATTGACCATGGGAGACAGTTGAAGACTCGCGGAGGAGTATTTCCATATATGTGTGTGTAATAATAAGCTGTCAGAGGAAGAGGACAATGCGACTTTGATATATAGATAAATATATATATATATATATATATATATATATATATATATATATACAGATATAACTCATCACGTCGCCAGCATGGGTAACAAGACGCACGCGCGGCTATCGCGGTAGAAGGCTTGGTAGAAGGGATAAGTATATATATAATATATCTATGTATATATATATGTAGGTATGTATATATGTATGTACAGACAGCGTCAATTTAGGTTATTCGATGGGGGGAGGGAGAGGCGGCGATAGTCTAGAATCAAGCAAACCGGGAGGCGCGGACGAACCGCCCCTCTCCTCTTTTTTGCTCGCTATATGTACGGGCGTTGTTCGTGTTGCTAGAGAGAGAGGGAGAGAGAGAGAGAGAGAGAGAGAGAGAGAGAGAGAGAGAGAGAGAGAGAGAGAGAGATGAGTGAGAGAGGGTGGGGGGGTAGAGAGATTATAGGAGACTGTGGGAGAATATCCTGCGTGTATTTGAGGAGACACGCGGCGCGGCGAACGTGCGTGGAAAACGAATGTTATAGAAGCAGTGTATAACGCGTATACATTTGAATATTGCAAAGCAGGCGCTCGTTTATATATATATATATATATATATATATATATATATATATATATATATATATATATATATATGTACATGATTTTTAATTGTCTGTGTTCTCGCAGATGTTGGATTTTCGGTAGCAGGGCACAATATATACGACTATAAGGAGATGTCAGAATTGAGGCGTCATAGTATGGCATTCAACGGAAGTGCGATAAATTTCGCATGTCCGATATTCATTATTGCTCTCGTTTTCGATACGTATCAATTCGAGGATTAAATTTACTAGATGGATGTCTTTGATATAATTATACGTATATATATATATATATATATATATATATATATATATATATATATATATATATATATAGACATGCTGTCCTAAACATGATTGGTGCTAAGCTTGGCAATATAAGCAGTGAAAATCGAACACAAATGACCGTATGCGTTATGGAAAGTTTCAAATAAGTTTTGCTGTGACAAAAGTTAATCAGCCAATGAGCGAACGATCGTTTGGCTCTCGATGGAGGGTTATGTAAATTGCAAAGACGCCCATTGGCTGATTAACTTTGGCACGTATCGCAAAAACTTTTTGCAGCTTTTCTAGCTAGTCAACGAACATATTTAGAACACCTTATATGTATGTATGTATGTATGTATATATATATATATATATATATATATATATATATATATATATATATATAAGTCTCTGCCTTTTTTATTGAGACAGTTCGTTCACCTTTGAATAATATATATATATATATATGTATATATATCTAAATGAATAGCATTTCCATAATTCATTGTTAGAGTGGAAAGAGTGGGGGCCAGAAGGTAACGCATATTTCTTATACAAATATATATATATACTTCTATTCAGACAATTAATAAGAATCAGGAATATCTTACGAAGTCGAAAACAACGAAATTTATCCATATCTTACGCGGGATGTAGTATGCGCGCGTGTGCGTGCGTACCGTAACGGTTACTGGCTCTCTGGCTGAATTCGCCAATATAAGTCACGCACGCGTGTGTTCGAGCATCCCATTTTAATAATGTCCGCACTGGAATATCTCGAAAAATTATACGCATGCATGCGGTTTAAGAAAAAAACTAAAGAACTCGTCCATTTTCATGAAATCGATTGTCGATCACCCGAAATAATGAATCCCGTCTCGGAGCTCGGTAAAGGGAGCCGTCGACATAGTGCCCGACGCGTTCTTTAATTCGAAGTCCTATTCTGCTTATTGGCGGAGGTTTCAATTCCATCGTTCGAAAGTTCAGACTCAAAATCGCGTTATAGCTATTCCAATACAGCCCTCTCTTTTTTTTCATTTGCCAAATATAATGGTCTCTTCGGTACTCTCTCTCTCTCTCTCTCTCTCTCTCTCTCATCCTGTATGATAGTTAATATCTATGGTTATTATGTATTATCATCCTCTATTATAGTTCTGCGCGTACGTAATAATACGGGATAATATAATACGGGACGCCGTGCATAAAAAATTAATCTTCTCTATAAGAAACTCACAGATCTGCCTTGTACGATCGAGCTTTCGCGCGGAATTATTGTCAAAACTGACGATTCGCTATGCATATATTGTACACGTAATGCGCTCGCGGCGCAGATGAATCGCAAATGAATATATATATATATATATATATATATATATATATATATATGCATTCGTACACTGAAGTATATATCGAAGCTTGGTCAAACGCAATAAATATAATAAATAATAAATGAAAAAATTCTGTTATCAGGTATATAATATTGCTTTTATAATTCTTCTCGTAAATTATAACATATAGTGTGCTTAAGTAATACGAAGGCATAGATGCAGAAAAATCTTAAAAATACCAAAATTGAGAAATAAACGCTCTCCGCTCTCTCTCTCTCTCTCTCTCTCTCTCTCTCTCTCTCTATATATATATATATATATATATATATATATATATATACATATACACCTGTTATTTTCTGTATCTACCATCTATATACAAAATGAGCAGTCGAGACGAGAAATGGAAGTGGAGCAAACACCTTTCTGCTCTGATGCCTGACAGCTGCCGATGCAGCATCCGCGGCACCTGTACAGCCCTCGTGTTATATACATATACATATACATATACATGCATATATATATATATATATATATATATATATATATATCCATTTCTTCAAATTAGAACGGCGTGCGATTTTTTCGACCCTATATCATAGCGTGCCAAATAAAGGATCCCGGGAATATCGAAATAAATCATAGATATTATAAGCCTATATATAAAATTGGTCCAAATAAAAATGATATATTTGTAAAGTACTATTATATCCCCTTTACATTTGCGGAGCCTGAAAGGCAAGCACTTTATAAGACGACATCGTTTTACTTCATGAATGTACGAATACTGATAGAATGGTAAGCAAGTACATGTCCAAACTGCGACTTGCGCTTGCCGTTGTGAAAAAAAAAATAAATAAAATCAACCAACAATTTCTCAATATTATTATACGCGCTCGATCAAGGGGTTCAATGCACCATATTATATTTACGTAGCTTATATATATATATATATATATATATATATATATATATATATATATATGCGCCCTAAGGACGAACCGTCGCGTTCAAACGATGCCTTTATTCACATCTGACTTCGAACCGATTATTAATTTACCAGCGGCCTATCTCGGCTCGAGCGACAGCGCACCTCGAGCGCGAGCCATGAAGAAAAAGGATCGTTCTTTATAGAAAAAAAAAGCGAGGAAAAAAAGAAACGAAAAAATTTAAGAGAAAAGACTTGAAAAAGGAAGGGAATTTCTGATGAGAAGAAAGAGGGACAGGGAGAGAGAAAGAGAGAGAGAGAGAGAGAGAGAGAGAGAGAGAGAGAGAGAGAGAGAGAGAGAGAGAGAGAGAGCAAGAGTCGCGTCGCAAAGAACGAAAGAGAATATATAAGAGAAAAGGAAACGACGCGTAGAGAGCGTTGGGGTGGGGAGGAGGGAGAGCTCCTCGAGACTTCTGGACCGTGGCGGAATCAGGCGTTTTCCACCTGTTTCTCCGCGTCGAGGGCCATCCGTCAGCGTCCCTCTCCGCACCTGATGATGCGCGTCTATATATATATATATATATATACTTCTCCGCTCTTTCCAACGACAAGCGTACGCGCGGAGGAAAGCGCGCGTGTTCACGATCTATGCGTATATATATATATATATATATATATATATATATATATATATATATATATAAATATATTCTCGCGGTAACGTGGGCCGCCTCATTCGTAATTCTGTCGCGTAGTCCGGAGATGAAAGGGAGAGAAAGAGAAAGAGAGAAGAGATAGCCTCATATATACACGAAGGGCATATAGAAAGCTGCGTTAAAACTCCCGGAGGATACGTCGTACGCGCGCTCGTATAATCTATACCTTCATATATATATATATATATATATATATATATATATATATTTGAATTTCATGGCATCTTGTAAAACGTACGCAATATAAAATTTTGTCCTCCGTCCTCTCCGCCCTCCTCTACCACCCCCTTATATGTAGATACATTTCGTCTCTTTCAATCCTCTCCGGCATAACCCTCGCGAGCTGCTATACGTATTCCACGTTTCTTTTCACATTCCTGTGGACCTTTCCTTCTTGCTTCATCCTCTCTCTCTCTCTCTCTCTCTCTCTCTCTCTCGTTCTTTTCTTCGAGCCATTCTCGAGATATTAAATACGCATGCCCAATGATGCTGATCCTCCTGCTGTTATGCTGCTGCTGTCTCTGGCTTTTATAGCTTTTGTTTCCTCTTTTGAATATAGTGACTTGTTATATATATATATATATATATATATATATATATATATATATATATATATATATATATAGTATATTATTACGAGCTTTTCGTAATAATTCGAGACATTCCGAAACACGTGCTTGAAAGTATGGTCAAAGCCTTAAAATTGTTGATACCGAGAATTCGTTCAACGAATTTCACTAAATATTAAAGTTACTTTTATCTGGTTCACTGATTATTATGTATGATTTTATATGATCCAATATATGGGTTGAATTATACATCTTTTGTAAAAAAACTACGATTTGCAATAACGTGAAATTCTATCGTATATTGACATGTCAGGAAATTCATTGTTGAAAAATTCTACACTCATGATTATTGTATGGAAACATTTTAATATGATTTGAGCACGCATAATGATAAACTCTGAATCCGAAGTGTAGCAATGGCTATATATGTATATACATATTTTCTTTTATTCTTTACCCCAAGTTTATGAAGAATTTACGGTATTGTATAACAATCATTCGAACATAATTTGCATTGATGACCATTAATCGTCTTCACTTACATATTGTGACATAAATTGATAATTTCCAATTTTTTTACACATAATATGTAGAACGTCTTTTCTATGTTCTATGCCCGGAACATGATAAAGTAAATACATATATGATGGATGCTTTTTCCATTATTGAAAACGATTAAAACCAAATTAAAACTGAATAATGAAAATCATTCAAAATTCGTTAGATAAGAATTTGAACTCAAAATTATGGTCACGGTAAATCGTAGCTATAAACTTTTGCATTACCAATGGCTTATATATACAATATAGATTCAGCTTATATACGTGTAAAAAAGCCAGTATTAAATTGCAATTGAACATTGTTAAAATTTCCCTATTTCTTAATAAATAAATATATATATATATATATATATATATATATATATAAATCGCCTCCTTAATTGGTCTTTATTATACACGCGTGTAAAGAATTACGCTTTAATTCTCCCGTATGTATCTATATACCGTAACAGCAGCTCCCTTGCGAGCCGATGTGCTTTTATAATGCACGTCAACTTCTCGTGAGAACTCCTAAAAACCGTGGCTCTATTCATCCCGGTAAATTCCTCGGCATTCATCCTCCATTCATTTACACAAAACACGGGCATTATGTGTACACACATTATGAATTCGGGCACACACGCGCACACACACGCGCGCGCGTGGCGTCCTGTGCCGAATAAATTTTTTCGGAACATATATCAAAATCCTCCGTTCCATTAAAACCTTCCTTAGCCGTATTATATATATATATAGAATATTTTGGGTCCAGAACCAATGTCCCTGAGATAACACTAACTGGGTTTTCTTTGTTTCTTCTCCTTTCCTTGTTTTCCAGCCGTTATCGTTGCTTTTTACGGTACTTTATGTCGGCTCGCATATCCACAAGAGTCGGCTGTACCTGCAACCTACTACTGCGCTTGGCTGCTGCAGAGTGCTCTTCGTCTCCTTTACCCCTTCCTTGCAGCCTGTATATATATATATATGCCTCTCTGATATTTCCTCTCCGTGGAGTCACACGCGAAGCCCACCGTATGTATAGCGCGCGCACCTCGGAGGCTGCCGAGCGTTCGCCACTCGTGGGAGAGACAGGTAGTGCGCGCTTCCGGTGGGTCCATTGTATATTTATATGCTGCTAGGGCAACTCTCCTCCCCCTCTCTCCCTCTTTCCCTCTCTCTTTCTCTTTCACTATGTCGGTGGATGCTCTGATTCGCGATTTATGAACATACGCTATGGAGTGTATAAACATATATACGATATTCGCGATTGCGACCATATTGCGAAGCGAGCGATTATTATTGTAGCGCGATCGTTGCCACCTTCGGCCTAATCGGTACGATAGTCCTGGTCCGAAACATATAACTCGGTTATTCAAGATAGTAAGGTCTCGTGTAGGCTATATATACGCACTGGAAGTAAATGTTTTTCGATTCAAACTAAATGATTCGTAAGACCCGAAACACAATTTGAGGTCATTTTAGTTTCTAAACTTGCCTTTTCCACACGTATCGCGACCGTTTAGTATTTTAGCATGTATACGTATGGATATCTGTCCCAGACATAGCACGATTTCCGTAACTAAAACCACTTTCTGCACTGGTTGCAAACTTTAAGCCTTCTATAACATACCTATTCGACGTATTGCAAAATTCGGTATTCAGCGCTAATTAAATCATCTGATAGAGTACGTTGAGTCTTCAAACATACTTTAACCACACATAGTATAAACCTTTAGGACCCAAACATAGTTATCTTACACATGACAAATTTTTTGTACCCAAATACACTGATTTCACAAATACCACACCTTCAGCGTCTCAGCATGACCTACCGATTCTACAACCAATGCTAAGCTTCTCAGCGCACCGATCTCAAATATATAAGGAACCGGAGGCATTCAAGCTAAGTTACTCCAGATGTAGCTAACCATGAGTCAGCTAATATGCCTAACTTAGATATAGCAGATCCTTATAGATCGTTTAACTGTCTATTCGACGAATATGAGAAACACCTCACATACAAAATTCAGCTTGAAAACTTGTTCATCTTAAAAATAGCAAATCCTAAGTCTTTGCACCTAATTAGCTCGTAAATAAGAATCCATAAGCCATTGTTCTTACTGACCTCACACATTAGAAAACCCCGAGGCTCCAATTCCATCTAATCAAAAACCCACTTATATACTCAATCCAAATAAAATCTTAAGCCACCAGCCATATACCTATTTGACACATATCAAACCTTTAGCACATGCAACATATACACCCCACTTAGTTTTAGTCGGATTAAGCGCGTTGTTGATACAAACAATGTCTAATTCCTCTTGTAACAACGAATGTACTGTTTGACCTTTACGCTGAATATAAAATTAACATATGGGACCAAAAATCATATATAACAGGGATTCATAATATTAATAGTAGTCTAGTCAATAAGCTAGATAAATTAGATGAGTTATAACAGTGGTATGGAAAGGGCGAATTCATGATATTCAAGGTTTACCATAACAAATGTAGGTAAATGATTTTTTTTTCATAAGATTTAGATTTAGATAAATATTGTACATATAGTTTTATTCGCAAGGTTACTATATATATACATTAAAATTATACCGTTGCTTCTATTATCGTTTAAAAATTTATTTTCATCTATATTAATCTCACTCGCTCGCTCATATCCTTGGTTTAGAATCTCATACCTCATAGTGCTTGTGAAAATTCGTAATGCCGCTCTTGATTGTTGTCGTTTATACACGCTCGAGAGAATTAGAGAGAGGGGGGGGGGTAAAAAGCGTTTCGAGAGATTAAATACGAGAACGCTTTTTCTCTGTATATATACAGCCTCAAATGTACACGGTTGTAAGCACTTCTGCTTTTACAGAAGATAAATGTATTATGTAGCTTCTTCGAGCGGTGTAGGTTATTCCATACAGCGGCGTGTATATAATGTGTGAGACAAAGGAGAGAGAGAGAGAGAGAGAGAGAGAGAGAGAGAGAGAGAGAGAGAGACGCGTCTGGGAACCCGGATGGCTGTGTAGGTAGGTGCGCGTGCCACGCGACTTTTATCCCAACTCCTTGCGAGCCGTGAAAAAAAAGCCGCGTTATTTCCAAGCATTTTATTCGACCACGACGATGAGCGATTTTACAGAGCTTATATAGAAGAGCTAAAGCCGGGGCTAGGCGGTTATTGATTCTTTTCTCTGTTCTTTTTTTAGAAATCCTTTATAGCATCCACGACACGGAAATAGAAAATTTGATTAATCTTTCACCCCACCTGGCCGTAGCACGGAATCGTTGAAGTAATTTCTGGTTTTTTGCTGCAAATAAAAATGATTGATCTTTGTTTTGGAACGATAGTGGCTTATAATATGTATATTATGTGAACATCTCATTGAAATTGCATAGACTCAAAAATTAATCCTCTACTTTGCCCAACAGAGGCAAATATTGCACTTGACACGTCATTTGACTGCACAGCTGATGCGTATATTATAATAATAATTATAATAACGAGAAGAATACGTCGCGCTGGCGAGAAAGCCGAGAATATAAGCCAAAAGAAGGAAGAGGAAAGAGATAGAGAGTGGGAGAGAGAGAGAGAGAGAGAGAGAGAGAGGAGAGAGAGAGAGAGAGAGAGGGAGAGCATATCGGCGGCGGGGATGAAGGCTTTGAAAGGCTTTCTTCCCTGTCTCTCTCTCTTCTCACCGCGTTCGTCGTCGTCTCTCGCTGATGCGCCGCACACACAGCGCACAGAGCCGCGGCTGACGTCAGTACGAGGGACAACTATATCTACAGCGACGCGACAGAATCATGTTAGCTTCGTGCTTCCTCGTCATCCTGTGAAGCCGCCCAGGTGCAAATTGCAATTTATATATGTATATAAGCTCCACGTCGGGGGGGGGGGTCAATCTCAGCATCCGCCCAAGACACGAGAGAGGGAGGTTGGTAACGCGAGAGAGAGAGAGAGAGAGAGAGAGAGAGAGAGAGAGAGAGAGAGTGAGGGAGGGGGAGAGACAGACACGGACGCTCATGTTTATATATAATTCCGGTAGCGGAATAAGACACGTTTATACTTATTATGAATATATATATATATATATATATATATATATATATATATATATGTATATGTATATATTATCGATCGGTTTCGCGTCGCGGGTCTTCTTGCGCGCGGGGATTCCGGTCACGGTCGTTTTGCCGGCCGTTTTTATCTCCTGCGGAGCGCGGACGATCGATTTCTGATGGCGCGCGCGCTCTACCTCTCGCTCTGTGTGTGTGTGTGTGTGTGTGTGTGTGTGTGGCTATGTTTATCCTATGAAAGTCTTTATACTTTTCACGGGGCCAGCGTCCAGAGAGTTGGCTTCTTGGGCATGCTATTAATATGCTACATATAACGTACATTATAACAGTATGCCGGCGATTTTTAATCGAACTTCATTTTTTAATCGCTGGAATCGCTTTTACCTTTAATCGCTTCGGGGCGCGAGGGATGCTCAAACTGTCCGACCGCTCAGAACGATTTAACCGTTCTGGTTAATATAACTGTCCTGAACGTTCGAATATCGAAGTCGTTCGTTTTGCTCGAAAATCGGAAAATTCCGATATACTCGATGAACTCGAATGACTTGAGATGTACGAGCATATAATTCACATGCCTCGAACTATATTCAAGTAGTTGAGTTTGTTCAATTCTAGAACTGTTTGAAAAGTTGGTTAAATTCGAACGGTTAAAATGTTCAAATCAACTCGAACGACTCGCACTCTAGTCGAATAGTTCTATATTAATACGAAAGACTGAAATGTTTCAACAGCTCGAATTATTCCAACAGTTTGATGTCGAGCCATTACAAAATTGCATCGTCTATTGAGATATTCACAAACATCGATCTTCAAAAACCCCTGAACTCTATACTTGTCGTCGATATCTGATCAGCTATTGTGCTCTATTTGGCAAGGTTTTGATCTTGATATTAGCTTCGTCATTTTGAATTTTACAAAAATTTTAACGACTAACTGGTTAATCAGTGATTCCAAATATTAACCTCCAGAAAGTTTCAACAAAATTTAATAATTGTGTCATTAATTTTGAGAATCTATTATTTACATGGAATAGCCATTATTCTTCTATATCATGGTTCGACAATCGATAAAAAATAAATTATAGAATTCGAATAAGTACATAGAATGCATAAGATTTTTATGATCATACGAAATTTCTTCTCTCTTTTATATTACAATGGTATAGTCAACCAGGAAGAATAGTTCCGGTAATCATGTATATATATATATATATATATATATATATATATATATATATATATATATATATATATATATGGATAGACTCGTCGACCAGTTGGAGAAAGATCCCGATGCGCCGTGGCTGTTTTCTGGTTTTTAAATATATATATATATAAACCGCAACCGGTATAAAAAGAAGACACCGGCCGTGAACTGGGAGCGGCGGCGGGCGGCCCGGCGTCTGGGCAACCTGATGCAACCTGCGCCCTATCCTGCATCCCGTGCCACCTGCTGCCTCTCTTTTTAATACGCGCTGCGCTTCCTTTCTCGACGCGGCGCGCGCGCCATCAGCAGCAGCAGCAGCCGCCGCCGGTTCTCTTTCCTCTCCTTACCCGTGGCTCGAGCTGATGATACTTTTCATCTGCCCCATGTATAATCCTCTCTTTCTCTTTTGCCCCTAATAATTATACCGGATTAAAAGAGCATCTTACTCCATCGCTCGCATATATATATATATATATGTGTGTTAAGCTCTTCTCGATGCACATATTTATATTCTTTTGTTGCATTTAATCTGATATAAACATATACATTCCTGTATTTCGTGGTATTATTGAATTAATTGCGAACATTCGTCTGCATTTTGTTATTTAGAGGAATGACAGTTTCCTTGCTCTGTCATGTATTGCGCATCATTTATATATATATATATATATATATATATATATATATATATATATATCGTACAAGCATTAAAAAAAATTTATCTTCACTAACTTACCGATATATCGATCCCTTTTATGCTTTCTCAATTCTTTTTTCTTTTATATACAGATGAATGCGCGCGCGCGTGCATGCACGTACGGCAGCACGAGCGCGCTCTTGTACACGCATCAGTGTCGCATCGTATTGAAATCGAAGCCAATGCGATAACGCGCATGTAAATCGTGCATCTTCGCAGCGCGCATCATCGGCCGCATCATTAATTTAATCGCTCGTTTATAATCGACGATTAGTTTGAGCGATGAGATGAGGAAGCGTCAATGCGGTGACAGAGAGTCGAAGGTGGGGAGAGGGGAAGAATGCGTTTTTTCAACATTAAAGGAATAGGAAAGCCACCTGTATCGGGCGTGGGACAATATATATATATATATATATATATATATATATATATATATATATACATTTATTGCACAGATTATGTATAATAAACATTTGGATTTTTGTGTTATTGTCAATTGCAGTTCGACGCTTATATGTTAAAGTTTTTTTTTGTCAATTTTTTGTTAACTTCATCGGATCCCAGAATCTATTCGATTTAAACACGAAATTTATGTAAGAAAGTATCGACTCCCACGGAATCGAATCGCAGTCGTCGTTAGATATCCCTGAAAACTCGAGGATCTCCAAAGAGCGATGGGATCGTAATGTAATCCGTATTCAGATCGGTGGGATTTGAGATCGCTTCAATTGATCTAAAACTTCGTATTGTTTTGATGCTTGTATTTGCGCCATTCGTTATTGAAGAACGCTCAAGTATAAGATTAGCCCTTTTTTTTTTAATGCACCAAGCTTGAAGCCATTCACAAGTTGACCTATACGTATATCTATATAATTATGATCCGACGAATTGAACGAAAGTTGGAACGCGACAATATATATTTAAACGAAAAATTTTTTTAACGGACCCATTTTACTTTTAATGTTGGATATTAGACCTCTTTATAGTAAGTTGAGGGATTCGGAATATGTAATCGAACTGAAGTTTTGTTGTTAGCATTGTTGGTTTCATAAAGATGAAGTTCGCGCTCAAAGCAATTATCAATGACAAATCAAATGGTGAGCATGAATTTAATCGCTCGAATACCTTTCTGGTCGCCGTCAAATTTACGTTGCGACTTAATGGGAATCTTTTTTTTTTTTTTTGAATTTTTTTCAAGCGAAAGAGCGAAAATTTCACGTTTATTATCAGGAATGGAGACTTTTTGATATTCGACAATTTCAGACGTTCGAGCTGGATTGAATTCGTCAGGCAGTAGAAACCGGGTGGACACGAACCTCCAATACACCTACAATACCATCTCCATCGATACAATACAATACATCCTCTATTACCATCTACACGCGCATATCTTTTCCTCCTTGGTTGAAATTAATTCATTCGGTGACAACAACATCGATACCCGTACATGGTATATCTCGCAATGGATTTTCTTGTGGCTCGAGGTCGAAACGAGCATTCTCCACTCGCTCCGTCCATCTGTAGGCGTGTAATGTATGAAAGATTTGAAATGATGAAGAATATTTCGCTTACGCCGGCAGAGCTCCAATTTCGGAACATTATACGCTATAGACGCGCGCGATACAATATACCTATATGCATTATAATAAAATAAAGCAACATTCGCAAATTTTTAACGGAGCATTTTTTTCTTTTTTTTTTTTTTTTTTGTTTATCTTTTTTTTTCTCCTCATTTTAAGAGCATTCGCCGAGAATGACCGTCCACATATACGTGGAGTACATAACACTGTAGAGACGAGGTTTGCGAGCCTCGGTCGAACAAGCTAAGCTCTACAATCGCAATATAATAATAATAATTACAATATGACGATAATAATGATAATATTGCATATATATATATATATATATATATATATATATATATATATATATTAAACACGACGACGAGCGTTTGATGCGTTGTCGCTAAAAAAAATCGACGTTCACGTTCTTCGGCCGCATCCCGCGCGGGGACAATTATTAATATTTGCGCACAGGTGACTTTGATCAAGGGAACGGAACTTTCTCTCTCTCTCTCTCTCTCTCCGAAATTCATATTATTATATGAGCAAGAGGCAGAGAGAGACGTAGAGAGAGAGAGAGAGAGAGAGAGAGAGAGAGAGAGAGAGAGATAGCTCGGCGAGGGGGAGTGAGATAGGGGATCGAGAAGGCTTTGGAGAATATATTAATCACATTTTTCGCCGTGCGCTCGTATTAGCGCGTCGCCCGTGTCGGCCGCGTGATCGCACAATGCTCACGTAAATATACGCGATATGTATATATCTTGCCGAAAGATTCATCGGAGTAGATCGAGCTACTCTGTGTATACATGAAAAGACGTCGAGGAAGAGTGAAGTATATGAGCGGAAGCAGAATGTCATTGTCTTTCGGTGGATGGGGTCGTTGATTATTGCTCGCCTTTCCGAGCGCGGCGATGTACAAATGCGCCATGGGACGAAACAGCGCGACAGAATGCTAGAATTTGAAATACTTCTCTCTCTCTCTCTCTCTCTCTCTCTCTCTCTCTCTCTCTCTCTCTCCCTCTCTCTGTCTCTCCGTAATGTTTTTCGTTCTTTTGATAATCCTAGTGTAGGATTCTATAACTATGATACAGAATTAATTATCCCGCTCTCTACTATGGATCTGTTCAAAGAATGAAGCTCGAAGGCTCCAGCGATCTTATACTCATTACGTTGTTCGCGATACGCTCCCCACCTCCATCACAGCGCCGATCGCCCCCGATTTCGCTTTCGCGGCGACGCAATACTGATAAGAAAATAATTCACTCGCCAAATTTTGCATGTGTCCTAATCAGGATCTACGGAAACTCGTTCGTTATACAGCGGAATTTATTCTCGAAAATTTAATCGATCCCCCGCATCAGTGCGATCGCGTTCTCGGGCGGTCGGCGCGTCGTCGTTGGCGACGAACTTGACGATCGTTAATTATTGTCGAGAGTTAGACAGAAGGAGGGAAGAGAGAAGGAGATATTTTTCCATTCGCTTCATACGTAACAATTGCAACGTACAGGAAATCCTATATGTCCGAGAAATCGTGCGCGGACGGAGGAGTAGAAAAAAATTTAATTCGTCTCTCGAGAAAAAGACGAAGAAGGAAAACACGTCCCCGATTGTTTTAATAACAATTTGAGAGGCGCAGTAATTGTTATTACATATACAGATATTTAATCGCTGGTAGAACGCACAAGAGCGGCGGTCGTTATTGAAAAAAAAATATATATATCTATCCCTCTAAATCTGCGGATATATATCTTCGTTTTCCATGAATTCATTCGAACGCGATCGCATGTAATAATCGGCTGGAAAAGAACAGATATAAACTCGCGCAAATTCGATATAAGCGATTAAATTCAGCAAAGTAATTATGAGGAAGATGAGACTTCCTGCAACTCAGTTTAACAATAAATAAGATCGTCGCAGCAATAAAAATGCTCATCGAGCAGACGAGGTGCGATCGCGGATTCGCTAGTTTGGGCATCGCGGTGAGCGTCACTCTCTTGATGATTGTGCATTATATATATTCATCAACAAAGATTCGCGCAATTGATTTCTTGACGATCTAAAAGTTACACACGATCCAAAATTGGTGACAAAAGTATGTAGCACCAAACAATTCCTACATTGCCATAGACGCAGAATTGCGACAAATTTCGCTGATCTGTTGGCCAAGTAAATGTAATATGCCGTCTTTTATTGTGTATATTTTGGGAATCTAGCTCTATATATATATATATATATATATATATATATATATATATATATATATATATATATACGTGCGAAACCCAATCTCTCTCTCTCTCTCTCTCTCTCTCTCTCTCTCTCCCGCCGAAGCAATCATCATCCGCTACGAAAAATCGTGGATATATAAAACACTCGGGGAGTCAAGGAGATAAAGCAGCGCGCGCACCGCTCCGCGGTCGATCGCCGCGGGGAGGTGGAACACGCACGGAGCGCCGAGACAATGAGATAAAGACAATATGATGACGATATTGTGTCGAGAGTCGACATGCCAATGTCGCCTCCTCGTATTGTATTGTATGCGCAAGAAGAGCGAGAGGAAGGAGGAGAAGAAGAATGAGGAGGAGGAGGAGGATGAGGAGAAGGAGGAGAAGGGGAGGAAAAGAAGGAGGGAGCAGCCGAGGTGAATATTCATCTGAAGAATACAGGGCTTCAAGTGATTTTAGATTTCAAATTGGTTTCGAATGTCCAAAGATTTCGAATTCCTCGAGTGTTATCGATTGAATTCAATTAATATCTAGTAATTTTGAAATAAATTCCTCGAAACCGTGTGTTTCCTAACGCGAAAACGCTTGGTTGAACTGTCAAAGTATTATAAAAAAAAAAAAAAAAAATTAGTATAAGCCGTAGATAGACTGTTTAATTAAATGGAACGGTGTACCGTTTAAATATTCTATTGAATAATTTAGAAAAAAAAAATCTACCCGAAAATACCTATAAGCTTTATCTTGAATTGCTATAAAGTTATCGCTTGCGTATTTGGCCCAATTAGCCATTATATTATTGCGTTTACGAAATATGATTTGTTACGGCGATTATGCAAAATTATTCTCAGTTATGGAAAACAGAAAGAGCAAAGTTTCACGAAGAATGTGAATTTTGTCTTTAAGCGATTTCCAATGCGAGTCTAAATGACTTGCAAGTGATTTGAAATATATATATATATATATATATATATATATATATATATATATATATATATATATTAACAATGTTTGCAATTATTATTTCGAAATAACAGGTTAATAGGGGTCCAATGATTTTACAGCATGCATGAGCTTCTGAATAGATCATGTATGTTGATTCTATATCGATTGTATATCTATGTATCGGTTTTTATGCTAAAGAGGTGTTTTATTGATCCTATATATAATAAATAAATAAATATATATAAACATATATAATGTAAAATGCCGAGTGCTTATATGGGAATCGTTCGAATTTTCCCATCGGGTTATGCACGCGCGGCTTGTATCGAATGCAGCTGATAACCATTGAAGCTTCTTAATCTTATATTCTTGATATTCTTATTATTACTATTGTTATAATTGTTGTTATTGTGATAGTTGTTATTATTATTATTACGTTTCTTGCTGGTTTCCGTATTATTATTGTTGTAATATTAGTAGTCGTGGTGTTAATTATTGATTATCATAAAACCCGACGAGCTGCTATGTACAGTCTGGTAATGAGGCAAATTCGTCAGTTTACTTTGGATCGAGGACATAAATTAATTCATCCCCTCCTATCGCTCCTACCTCTCTCTCGCTCTCGCTCTCTCTCGCTCTCTCTCTCTCTCTCTCTCTCTCTCTCTCTCTCTCTCTCTCATCTGTCTCAATCTATTGTATAAGTCGTATAGCATTGAAATCGAACGCTCGCTCTATAAAGTTTATCGGCCCCGCAGAATTCAGAACCTCTCTTTTTTGTTCTCCCGCGCGCGTTATATATATATATATATATATATATATATATATATATATATATATATATATATATTGTAACAAAGTAGCTGAAGCACCGCGCGCGCTAGGCTACTTATCTCTCTCTCTCTTTCTCTCTCTCTCTCTCTCTCTCTCTCTTCCGAGTCTTAACGTCTAGAGAGTCTATATATAATATTATGGCCAGGTGATATATCGAAAAAGACGGCGCTGTGGAGGCCGCGATAAACCGCACGTTCTATATAATAGCAGGTATATCTATACAAAGAGAATTTTAACATCCGACAAGATTTTCTCGTTATGCGCGATAAGTCGTAGGTGATGATTCTATTTCGTTACGGAATATATATATGTATATACAGCGTATGACGGAAGAACAGGTACGGGCCGTTCGAAGTAGAATTCCTTATTGATTTCACAATGTATATAGATTACAATGGAAAGATATACCCATTTGGTGTATATATATAATTAATAATATGGCTAACTAATTATTTTAAATAAAATAAACGTCTGTGGAATTTCAAAATGTTAGTCTAGAACGTTCTTGGGCATGGCCTACAAATCTTTTTATAATTTCAATTAATATTTCAATCCTGAGACTGAATTTTCAGATCAAATGTACAATGTATGATCCGAGATTTCGTTCTTCTTTTCAAATACTCATGCACTCTTACGATTTCATATCTTTAATAATAACACATTCAGAAATTCGAATCCAGCGCAATTTTTAGGCTTTTTCAGAGTACTTTTTTTTTGAACGGCTGTGATTAAAATTCTTTTTAGAAAAAGTTTTACCATCCCAAACAGGGTGATGATAAAAAATACTCTTTTTTATTACGAATTTTCGATTTTTTTTTTATAATTTATTATATGCTATATAAATTACGGTGTATCAATGTCCAAATGTTTTTAAGCCAAAAAGAAACAAAATTTACGAAATTTTTCGAAGAAACAAAATTGCGAACAATGAGACGTATTAAAATTTCTTATTAAATTTACTGATGCTTTTTTCTGAAAAAGGTGAAATTTCGTTAAATATTTTGCAAGAATCTGAAAACTCATCAACGAATACCATTGATTTTCCATTCCGTTAATTTAAAAAAAAAAAACAACAATAAAAATATTGTATCTAAAAAATTTAAGAAGAATCATCGTATATTTACGTTACCTTCTTGAGAACTTTTTATGCAATTTTGACGTGGTTTATGATAAGATTTTCTCGAACGAAATTTGTAAACCTTTAGGAAATATTTACTTCATCGGGACTGATATTTTAGATTTTGATTAACGCGATTACAGAAAATCTGGTGATTGACTACAAAAAATTCGACTACAAAAACTTTTTTCTTTGTAATATTATTTCGGATTTTTGATAGTAAACTTTTTTGAGAGAGTTTCAACTACAACGATTGAAAAGACCATACTCCATAGTACCGCTAGAGAGTGAATCTCGATTTATGCTCTAACAACTATTGAATAAATTATTTCATACAGTTATATATAAAAATATAAATATAGATTTGATTCTGTGTAAAGCTAAATCGCGCGAGCTTTTGTCGAATACAGTTTTTTTTTTATATTCTAACATTTTTCAACAATTTTTATCTTTCGCGTCCTAGGGCCTACTTAGGCTGGCAAGGATGATAATCGAGATTTAGAAGTATCCATGTCCATGTCGAAATCAGCTACTTCTAAGTATTATGTAAAATTAATTGAGCTTTGAATTCAGCCGAAATATTAATAAATTCTTGATGCAAAATTTATTATTATATAATTATATTATATATTATACTCTTTTGAGAAAAGGCTGGCTTTGCAAATTTCAGAGGGAGGGAGAGGGTTTGAGTTCTTTCTGCCCCTGTTTCACGGCCGTTGCACTTAAGATAATCAATTGTTAGCCAATTAATCTTTAACATATACATCGATTAAAAAATTAACGATCGATCTTTTTACGTTTAAGAAGACTTAATATATATGTATATATATATATATATATATATATATATATATATATATATCACAATCACAAAGATTGCAAAAACCACAAAAGTGGTATTTTTTCCCTAATTAAGAAAAAAGAAGAAATTTCCTAAAAAAAGCGAAGATGAGGAAAAATATAATGCTGTCAGGCTTTAGCCGCACGGCGGTTTCGTTGTCCCATATACTCGATGTATTATAAGGCACGCCGATCCGAGATAAAATAATAATTACAATATGTACACACAGGTGCCCGGCCCGGCGAGACCGGGCGCGCAGATGCTGCGCGCTCAGCTGGAAAGACTTAAATATATATATAATAAAGCGGAGGATAAAGAGAGAAGAGGCGGCCGCGCGCGTGCACGTTAGATGTCATACATAGCTTCGAAGGAATAGACAAAACAAAAAAATGAGAGAGAGAGAGAGAGAGAGAGAGAGAGAGAGCGAGAAAAGGTGAAAAAAAATGAAAAGAGAGGGAAAAAATTGCGCCACCGACGCGTTCGCTCCGTACATCACTGTATATATACGTATATTATTCTCGGTGTATTACCCCCACCTAATCTCGATCTTACGCGCGCGCGGGCGGGCGCGTGTATTTCGCTTTGCCGCGGCTATCGATGTGTATGCGATTTAATGTGTGTGTGTGTGTGTGTGTTGGTGTGTGCGCGCGCGCGCGCGCGTGTATGTGGATTGGTGGGCGTGTACGTACGTCTCGCGAGAGGTAAAGGTACTCGTTCAAGAACGTTTTTCAGAAGACCGGCGTCTGATAATTTGGCATCGTTGTCAACGTAAACATTGGAACTTATTCTGTCGGCGTTCGAATTGAGAAATGTTTTGGGATAAAGGAGGTCATAAGTTTTTATTACGTCTTAAAGTAATAATTATGTGCTCAGACTAAATACATAATATATCCATACGTATAGATATAGATATATCTGCTCTTATACAGTTCTGTTAATTTCTTTATTTTGGGACTGAGATATGCTAAAACTATGCTAAAATGTTTTATCCGCTTCGATAATTCGGCAAGAATAACTATGCATATTGTGTACATTTCGCTGGAGAAAAAAATATCTTCCCAATGAAAATATTTAGCTGACTCATTCTTACTAAACAATTTATGTGATTTAAGGAATCCTTTGTTCATTTAATAGCGTGTTTTGTTAATTTAACAATATACATGCTGCTACACGCCACAAACCAAATATATATATATATATATATATATATATATATATATATATATATAAAATATACAGTATTATTGGTAAATTTTTTTCTCATGCATTGTCGTTTGCAATAATATAAAAATATTCATAATAATAATAAAAATTCAAAATTAAAGAAAAGATATCGATATGATAAAGATTTGAGGAAAGGAATGCGTTTTGGCAATTAATTTGATTTTTACTATTTTTTTTCTGATGACATCATTTTTGTGTACACGAAGACTTATTTTATTGACGATTATTATTCCATGATCTGTTAATTTTTTTTATTATAAAAATTCTGTAAATATTGATGTACAGAGGATGGGTTCTTATTATTTTAATTTATGTTAAATTATAGTTATTACAGCGAACCATAATTTCGGAAAGTTCCTCTAGTGCGATTATTCACAAATGAATAAAGTACACATGGCAAAATGTGGATTTGGGCATTGGGTAAATATTTATTAATAATAACAAGTAGCTTTTGATATCGGTTTTATATTCATAGCGCAACTTTTTCTCAATCTAAATAGAACAGAGATTCATGGAAAATTCCAAAAATCTGATAAATTTTAATTTTTTATGAAATAAATGAAAATATTTTATATTCATAAGATACTTTTATTTATTTAAGTCAGATATATATTTTTTATACTTTCGATAAGTCTAAATGATGAGGGAATTATAAATAAAAATTTTTTATACGCAGATGGACTTAAAGACATTAACAATGTTCGCCTACGCGACAGATCTATTTTCATTGGCTTGTTCTTGATGGTTCTCTAGGTAGCTCAAGTCATTTGTTATTTGTACACGCACGCACACACACACACACACACACACACACGTTTATACCTATATATATCACACGTAACCAAATTAAATATCAATTTTTGCAATGTGTCAAAAAAAGCGAAAGCGACGTTTGAGTATTGCAAAGTTAGATTTTCAACCGCTGCTGCTGCACCGAGCTTCTCGGAACATTTTATTATATATATATATATATATATATATATATATATATATATATATATATATATACCCTACTTATACGACACTCGCTCGATTTTCATATTTGGCAAAATTGCTCTGACGCCCGAGCGCTGCTCCGAAATTTAAATAATTTAGCACGAATATGTTTACGAAAGATCTCTCGTCGCGCATTTGAGCCGCTTTTTTTCGAGCGTGCTCGTCGTGCCGAGGCAATAAAACTGCAATTAATAATTGAAAAAGCGAAGAAACTGAAATGAAATGAAATGAAATGAAATGAAATGAAGAGAAAGGAAAGAACGGCGGACAGGAAGATTTTTAGATGAGCTGGAATACCGTGGCGACACCGAGAGGGTAAACACTTTTTCTATGGAACGTAAGAAAGGTTTTTTTTTTCTTCATAAAGATATCCCAATATTCCAAGAGCAGGGATTGACCAATTATTTTTCGGTATAGCGGAGATTCTGATAAAATTTCTTTTGTAAAATTTATGTATAAAATGCACGTCTAAAAGATAGACGGAAATTAGTGATTTAATAAACGTGTGAGCAAGTGGAAAAAGACGAACTAAAAAAAGAAGAAGAAGAAGAAAAATAAAATAAGAGTTCAACACCTCCGAATCGAGAATGTCACCTTCATCTCAAAGTACATGACACTGATATAATAGAGCAATGCTTTGTGCAAAGTGTTGTCTTACCAATCCTTTGTCTCCCACGTATTGGAAGCTCGAAATTATCTATTACCGACAACTGTTCGGAATATTTGGACAAATTCAATAGAAATTATTCAAAGATGAGCAAATACTTATCAATCCCGATGGTTTTGTTTTTTCCGAGAGATCTAACCCGCGCCTGTCAGTTGGCTTGAAAGAAAAAAAAAATTAAAAAAAAAAAAAAATTAAAAAAAAAACAAAGCGTGCATTATTAGGTTATGTAATTAAGACAATAGATAATACAAGGCACAAGTGCGCCCGATGGGGTTATTCAGATCGTTATACCGTACATAAAATTATAAAAATAAATTGAAAGGTATAAAATGTTTGATTTCGCGCAAAGACAATCGAGGCGGGCACAAAGGAATTTTAACGATGATATATATTTACATTAATAATTCATTACAATGATAACTAAAATAATAGTTATATAATATTCTTTTAAGTAATAATATGTATATATATATATATATATATATATATATATATATTTTAATGCCTTTTGAATAATAATATCTGTGTATGTATATACTGCAACGGAGTATTTGTTACTTTCCCAGAGCGTCACATACGCAAGCTTTGATTTTTTTTTTAATCTCAGAGCGACAATAGGCTTTTCCAGCCACAGAAATTGCCTCAAAAGTGTACAAAGCGTATTATTTGTGTTTGATGTTTTCGGAAAAATTCGGCATATTGTAAGATACGTACGGTTCGTGTATGTGCCTTGATCAAAAGCATATATATATACGGAGAGTAATAAAAAAGCGTAGTCTTTTAATTAAATCGTAAATTTGTCTATTAATCGAGTTTTGGCTAAAAAACTTTTTAACGGATATTCGTCTCTCGTTTCTTGAAATGAAATTATGAGAAAAATATTTCGATGAAAGTTTTCTTTTTTTTTTCATTCTTGGAGCAAGACCATTTGCTACGGAAGGAAGTACGCGCGCAAAAATCATATTAAAATACGGTTTTCATGGAAAAAGTTGGATAGTACCCCCCCCCCCCCGCAATTGACTCTTCCATTCTGACGAAAAGTACTCTCATCGAAATATTTTTCTTTAGCTTTTTTACGTATGCTCCAAGGTAATTATATCGTATGTAACGTTGAAAAACGCGATTTTTGATACGATATTTATTAATGTCGAATCATTTTAAAGTTCCGAGATTAAATCTCGCAATCATTGGTTAAATCGGGATAATACATTTCTATAACGCTGAAGAACAATTAAACGACGAATTATTTTAATAACGTAACTTTCGTATATTATTTACCTTCACTTTGAAGAAATAGAAAAATCTATTAATAGCGTTTCGTTGATTCCCGAGTCACGCGTGAATCATCTTAAATTTTATTTTTTAGACGTTTACTACGTGTGTGTATATAGATAAGTTAAAAAATACCGGCGTAGAACTTTAAAACAAAAAACAAAAAAAAGAAAAAGATCATCTGTTCGAGCGGCTTGAAGTGTCAACAAAAATATCAATAGTAATGCTCTCGCTTCTCGCGGATTCTTAAATGGAATTAAAAAAAAAAAAAAAACAAAAGCTAAAAAGCAGGATTCACGAGCGAGCGTCCGTTTTTCAAATACATTTTTTATTTCTTTCTGGAACATCAAAACAAATAAAGTCAAAAAGCCGCGGAAAAAAACCAAAGAAATTTGTTGCACGAGATGAGGTGAACACACACACACACACACACACACACACACACACATATAATAGGCAAGCGCCACAAAATAGTCAGAAAAGCGGAGAGGGGCAGAGACGAAAGAACTCTCGCTTTCGTTCCTGAAAAGATGAAAATCGAGGAAAATTGCGTCGAGCGCGAATGCGCGCGCGCGCGCGCCCGCGCTGGCGCACCTCGATTATAACTCCCCCCCCCCTCCGTCTCCTCCCCCCAGGCAGTTCTCGTTTCTTATCTTAACGATTCCCCGACTCTTACGTGTGTGCGTATGTGTGCGCGCGCGTACGCGCAATCATAGCGGAAAGATGTATTACATGGGCGCGCGCGCGCGCGTTTCCGCTTATCTTTTCTTCGCGGCCGGCGCGCTCCTCGCCAGCGGCGAGTTCGAAAGTGAAATATATTATGCTGTATTATCACGGACGAGCCAGCGGCGAGCGCGGCGAGGCATGCGCGCGGCGCGCGCGAGGTGGCGAGCGGACCGGGCGGGGGGGGGGGAGGGGGGGTCGGAGTCGGGTTCTTTTTTTCGAACGTCTCTCGCTTCTTTCGCGCGCGCCCGCAGAGGCGCGCACGTATATGCTCGCTTTGCTCTTGATTTTTGGAGAAGACTATTATAGATAAATTGTTTAACGAGGAAGTCAGTTTTTAATGGATAAATATGCGTGTTTTTCTTTTCCGTTTTTTTTTCCTCTGAATTACCGTTTGTTTTAAACTTACGGATGTCGTTTAAACTCCTCGAATGCGTTTATCTCCACAAATGTCGAATTCGGGAAGTCTAATTTTTGAAGCGCTTTAAAAAAAGAATAATTCGTGATGAAAATAAATAGAACCATGTTTTTTTAAAAAAGTAATATATTAAACGATATTATGAGGTTTTAATAATTAATTTGCTCGATGAAGATTGTAAACCATCTATCGAAATCTCGTAATTGAGGTCGAAAAATTTTTTATTAATAATTGTGCTACCCACTGCGTTAGAAAATTTCTATTGTTGCTAAAAACGAATTTTTCCCATTTGAAACTTGATGTTCATTTATTGAAGAATCTCAGATTTCTTCGCCAATTATAAGTACATATTTGCTTATCTGATAATGAAAAATGTTCACTTAATGAATCAGTGAAAATTGCTTATGACATATAAAGAATTATACGTAAAAGACTGTAGGAGAATTCACTAATTTAACGACTGCAAATTAGTGGAGAGAATAAAGTGTTTAAAAAGACACCTGACTTATATGCTGAAAATAATATAGATTTCATCTGTAGAATAAAAAGATGTTATCCAGATATTGAAAGCACACTTTCAAGGACATGAGCCTATTAAGGATGAATGTATCCATTTAAACCAGTGCTTATATTTGCGATTGAGGATAGCTATCTTGAGATAATGTTCGTAAAATACACGTCGCCATCCAGTGGCCAATGCTAGAACTAATTGATATTGTTGAAATTCTCGAGATCTATAGATGAAGAGGAAATGTTGAAAATTAAATGTACGACACGAAAAATAGTTTTCATATAGCTCTTGGAAGCTATTCTTTTATTCGTAATTTGATATCTATACGTATAATTTTTTATTGTTTAATAAGTGCATGTACGTTTAGTATCTATTTTAGATCAAAATATTTGTACTCATTTCTAAAAAATAGGACAATATATGCGTATATTTAGGCGTTGTCTGTCAATTACCTTTCTGTATGACAGAATATGTATATTAATCGCCCTACCCCATCTGCGCTATCGTGTTTTTCCAATGGATTCTCTACCCTCTGGCGCGGACGTAATTTTTCCCCGAGAATTGACTACTCGCTCGCTCATTCTTTCGAGTTATCCCCGGTTATAAATTTCTACTTTCGGCCTTCCCTTCCCTTTCCCTCTCTCTCTCTCTCTCTCTCTCTCTCTCTCTCTCTCTCTCTCTCTCTCTCTCTCTAGAGAGCAGCTGCTTGTATTCCCTAAAAAGAAAGAGGTGCGGCGGAGGTGGGATGGATTTCGTGATGGACATCGTGCAAATCTGCGCTTAAGAATTCTCTCTCTCTCTTTCTCCCTCCTTTTAAATTGCTGTAATCGCACGCGGTCATGCATATTAGGTATACAATTGATTGATTCAAGTCGCGGATATAAAAAAAAACAAACGAAGAATTGTGGCGATCGCGGCGAATGTCGATCGAACGTAACGATAAATTGGTTAATTTTCATTTAATGCTTTTTCGGAATTTTCGAATAATTCGCATTAAATATGCACAGTGATTAAACAGTTCTAGTATAGATTATATGTGTATACTAAAGATTGTGGAAATATTTAAAATTTCTGCTTTTATAGCATGTATAATTTCTATAAAGCAAACCTTCATTGTATATCGATGGCTGGCAAATATATATATATATATATATATATATATATATATATATATATATATATTATAAATGTGCTTTCATGATATAAAAAATTTCAATACAAGCAGAATATTTTTTTTATCGCACTGTACACAGAGTGCTCCGTTTTAAACGACACACTGGATCGTCATGAAAATATATCTATGTAAAAATAGTTAAAGGTTCCACAAAAAAAATCTTTCTTTGGGAGAATCGAAAGATCAATCCGAATGATTGATCCCGTTCTGGGCCCAGGGCATTAGTAAATCGTGGTGAGATTAAGACAATCTTTTTGTTTTTAATAGGATTTCCTCTTTTATTTTCTTTTGCTATTGAAGATCCGAATTCTCTGGTTCTAAATACGTCCAGAAACGACATTTTCCCGCACCCTCTGAGTTATGGGCTCATTGTGATTTTTTAACTGAACGACGTATAGCAGGAACAACTTCGATTGAAAAAGTAAGCATCGGTTATACTGGAACAGGAATCGGGGGAAAATGTTTCCATGCAATGAAAGTGGTTCAATGCATAATTGGGCCATCCGAATTTGTCCCAAGTCAGCGTGTGCTAATAAGAAAAATATATATATATACATCCCAGCCTCACGGGATCTTATTCAGACGTAGCACCTTTTTCTGAAACATTGATTTCTGAAGCGTTTTCGGTAAATTCCGGTAGGTCTGTCGCAATGTCGTGGCATCGACACCCGAGAGTAAGACTATATTAATCAACTCAGATAATAATAAACTTGTTGAAAGAAACGATTTCATTTCGAATTTTTAACGGACGACGACAATTTTCAATGATACAGCGCGGCTGAAATTTCAGTACGGGAATCGACTCAATTACAAATCTCAGACATTGATTTTCAAATTTCTATTTGAAACTATGATTCTTGAGGAGAAGTTTTTTCATAATAATTTTATAAATTTGATGGAAAAATGTCAAATGTGATTGGGAACGTGAGCGAAATAGATCTATTTCATTCATCATCAACAACCTACAATATAAATTATCGAGTATCATGGGAGTTATCAATACAGTTTCTTATCTCTGTACAATTACACTAAATTCTAAGCTATCTTATATTCTTGGATACATATACGTGACAATTTTCTTTTTCTTTTTCTCTCTTTTTTTTTTTTTTTTTTTTTTGCTTTTGAACAAATCTGGACAAAATTAAACGAGCTCTTAAGCATTAGAGTTCCGTTGAACACAATGAAAGCAAAAATGAAAACAACAACAGAACTAAATCGAGGCGCTTGGTTGTAACAGAAAAAAAAACGTTAAATTAAAATCCAATTAATGTAATTAAATTATACTTCACGATTCCGGAAGATATTCGAGGAAGAAAAAAAAAAAACGTTGCTCCGGGGAATGTTAATGGCGAAGCGGTATTATCGTATACTGTGTGTATCTATCTATATATACCGCTCATTCTAAATCCTTTTCCCGGGAAGCGCATCCACATTATCAATCTTAATGATCTCCCGCTACACGCCTATAGCCAGGACACGAAACGGAATTCTCGTTCAGCCGTCGTGAAACAAACGAGCCGCCGAAATTTTAACCGATATCCCAGCGAGGTAGGTACACGTATTACATACACGCGAGTGACGATTAAAATGTGTACATATGTAATGTAAGTTTGTAGAATCTTTAATTATATATGTAAATGTAACGTACACTCATATAAATTTTTTAATTAAATAACGTATTACTTTTCTCCTGTAATAGCAACATTATTATAGAGATACAATATTTCGTATATTTTAATGGGGGGGGGGGCAAAGCAAGCAAGACAAAAAAATTATTCTTCCATCATTCGTATCATCGGAATTTCTAATCACCGACCATGCCGGGAACGTCGCCGATTTTCCAAATATTGCCGTAAAAATGAGAGAGTACGGCCAACTTGCAATGTCCATCTGCAGCGAACAGCTGTCGGGTGCGTCGAAAAGAAAATGCAGAAAAGGAGGAAAAACTGTGTTATATATACATAAACAAGGAAACGAGTGCAGGAGTCCGTGCGATTCGAGGTACAATTATTCGCTCTCGACTCACTCTCTCTCTCTCTCTCTCTCTCTCTCTCTCTCTCTCTCTTTCTCTCGCTGCTCCGGTGGACTTTCGTTACATAAACTGAGAAAGAGAGGGACAGTATACAGGTAAGAGAGAGAGAAAAAAAAGGAAAATCTTCTCCGTGTTAACTGGCTCGCGCCACGCGATTCGGGCTCGCGCATTAGTGCATATATACGCGTTCGTATATGTAATATATGTACGCGCATGTGTGGCTGTGTGTGTGTGTGCGCGCGCGCGCGCTGGCCCGGCGAATCGGTAATTTCGACGTCGAAGCCGTGTGCTTTCCATCGCCGCGCGCGCATGCACTTCTGGGTATACGTGTGTATGAGCGTGCCAATCGAAGTCTTATACAACCGAAATGTAAAACACTACAATTTAAAGTGAATTGATTGAATTGTCCGTTTGATGCTCGAATACATCTCGAATGTGCTACACGATCGGATATGTCAATGTTAATTTTTAATTTCACATTGGCACACGGCCTTCCAGATTTACGATAGGATAATATAATAGAACTTTTTCCTCCCCCCGAAAAAAAGATAATGCAGAATAATTCTCGTGTCTATATATGTTTACAATAGCTGTAATGTAGCTTCGGCTTGAAAACCAAAGGAACCAAAAACCACAAAATAACCGAACAAAATAAGAAGCGAATGGAAAGTATCCTTTAAAGTCATATTTGCTAAGTATTACAATCAGTCTCATTTCAGTGGTCTCTCCAAGAAACAGAAATAGAGTTCACCAACAATCGTGCGAGCATTCATTAATGAGATCAAACTGTTTTTTCTTTTCGACAAAACCAAAATTTTGACAAGAACGACTTCTTTGGGAATGGATCGTGCATATACATATATATATATATATATATATATATATATATATATATATATATATATTATATTTTGGGGAGAATTTCTGCAGTGAAGCTTGCGTAATCTCGAAATACTTTCTGTGTATTCCGGTCTGTTATATATATATATATATATATATATATATATATATATATATATATATATATATATATATATAGAGTTTATTCGTGCAGTCGCGCACGCATGCACCTGATGAAAGTGTATCAGCCGGAGCGCGCGCTCATGGAAATCAGAAACCCGTGAAGGTGAAATAACCGCGTCCAGTCCCGCAATTCTTTATGACCATTAGATGTATAGAGAGAGGGAGAGAGAGAGAGAGAGGGAGAGAGAGAGACAAAGTCAGACTCAAATTAATGTTCATGTATCGATCTTCTTTTTCTTCTTCGTTCCCTGTTCTTGTCGTTGGCGTCGTTGTCTTCGTCAGCGACACCCGCGGTCGTTTACTTCCCCTCTTTCTGCTCATTCGCACACATATTCTCTCTCTCTCGCTCTTTCCCTCTCTCTCTGTCTCTCTTTCTCTCTCTCTCTCTCCTTAAATTTTCGGCTTTCGCAGCAGCAGCCACAGCACCGGCAACAACAGCAGCAGCAGAAACTATCCCGCGTACTTGTACGTAAGTCGTGCGCACATCGCACATTATGTGTATGTGTATGTATATATATATATATATATATATATATATATGTATAATACACGCGTATTCGTATTTGTACATGTATAAGCTGCACAAGCGCATTCCGCGAGAGGACATTGCTTCCGGTCCACGCGCGGATGTGTGCACCCGTACGTGTGAGTGCGCGCGCGCGCGCGCTCGGCAGTGTGCGCAATCTTCGGCGAACGTTCCGGGAAATTAGAGCAGAGCCGTGGCTGATGAGCGTTGCCCCAGGAGCTGACCGAGGCGGCTTTTTCCGCGAGTAGAAGGAATGTATAAGGGGGGGGGTGAGGAGCGGGGGTGGCGAGGGTACGGGGCGAGGTGACGGGCGGGTCAACGAGTCGTCGACAATTCACATTCGTCAGAACGCTGCGTTGTGCTGAGTTATATATATATATATATATATATATATATATATATATATATATTTAAAATATAAAATATCCTCGGTTGAGGGATGGATTTTCTCTTTTTTCAGCAAGGTGTGGGTATATATATACGTATATATATATATATATATATATATATATATATATATATATATATATATATATGAATATACGTACCTAGTTTCGAGAAAGAATTGGAAGCTTTAGATTATTAGGTTCGCTTATAAAAAACAAGCGAAGAAGTACAGTTGATAAATAGATATATACACATCTATATAAGATGTATATATAAAATTGTTAACAAATACATAATTATTCGATCCATATATTAAAGTATTAATATATCTTGAATCAATTTTCTGAAGCTCAGCAACAATCGTTGCAGAGCCTTCCGAAATATGGTTGCAGTTAGAAAGTTGTGTATATAATATGTATGCGTGTATATATATACAGATGAAGCTTACGCGATGAATCTATTTAAATGAAATGCTGGGCAAAATTACGGAACGGCGTTGATATAATTACATATATATTGCTATATATACATAAAGATTAAGATTTAATATTTCCAGGCGGAGTTGAAGTTCTGCAATATAGCGAAAGTTTACAACAGCGCAAATCGCATATTTCGTTTTAATTAGATATAATAGAAAGTTTTTGCATCTTTCTTATAATTATAAATTGCTTTATAAAGTTGCTGTCTAAGAATTTTAGTACCTTTGCCGATAATAAGCATTATTATTATTATTTTTCCATTTTGTCAGTTTTGATTTTGGAACAAATGCGAGGATCAATTGGCGAGCAAACACTACTCATTCTGGACACCTCCTAATTGAGAATCGCTAGAATTTGAGTCGCTCAGAATTCCGCGAATTATTATCTTGTAAAATTGATTTATATTATGTCTGAGCTAATTGACAGTGTCATACAGAAAATAATTTTTTTCTCGATATTTTTATACTGTGTATCTATACACTACACATACATACATACACGTACACACAGAGTCTCGCTGTAGTACCGATCTGTAATTTAACGACGAGATCTAATTTTTTTCGATCTAATTGATTTAAAAAAAAGGGGGTCTCTCCTATTTTTTCAGGCGAAAAACATCGATTTTTTTCCCCAGCAATCAGCCGTGAAACATCGGTATAAAAATATCTTCAATAATCGTGACTATATTATTTGTCCCGATTTTGCTATATCATCAATACGTTACTGCTGATAAACGAGTCGCGACCACTATTAAAAAAAAAAAAAATTTTCATACCAAAATTTGGATTTTAAATATACCAGTTTATTCTTTACGCTAAAAATACATAGAGTTTTATTTTGTAATAATAATATTAAATAAATGGATGTAGGAAGTCAGCTTCACGACGCGCGATTCTTACAGATTTCTCCATGGAGATTCGTCCCCGTCATCTCTATTTTCATATTATACCCACGACATTTACCGCTCGCATGAGATTCTGAAGGGTGCGCGCATTGCCGAGCGAAATCATCCAGTGCCCATATCGACAAATTCGTTTCACCGGGCGGGAGGGTGGTGCACGACGTTCCCGAGGAATTTTTCCGTAATTCGACGCCACCTACGGAGCAGCGCTGCGCCGCTTTATTGGGAATTTCGCCGGCGCTCGTCGCCCCCCCCCCCCCCAGGCACGGAAGCTCGGCTCGCGCACCTGGCTCGTATCTATAATACGGCACATTGTATGGGGGAGGGGTGGGGCGTTGCGACTTTGAAAAACACAGGCCGCCGTTGTGACGTACGTCGCTGTCCGAGGATCGGATGTTACGTTGAGATGAGCGCTCGTCGCTGATCTCCGGAAATTTTCGCTCAGACGGCCAAAGTTGTAGAATTTGCGCGTAAGACCGATCGGGAAAGGATCTGAACGCGAGAGGGTTCGGACTGAGTATTCGGCGTGGTTCAGGCTTTGGCGAAATTTCGTTGGTGTATATATATATATATATATTACATGCTTCGGTCCGGGCCTTGGGTACGTCAATGCCGAATGCTGCTCCGTACCCCCAGTTCTCACAGACTGACGCGTAACTACTATACAGTTTCTTAATAACGCTTCCATTCCTCAAATGATGCTTTATTGTCGCTGTTTCGACGAACGATTTTCACGTTCTAATACTTCCTTTTTATGTATTTCGATCCCCGATTTCTTCCTTCGTCCTCGAAACAGAAATTTTTCGTAACGGTACCCATGCGGATATTTTAGTTTTAGCGCGAACTATATATAGGTATACACTTAAGTTATTTCGATAATGATTTATTTATCGTTTTTCATTAAGTCTACGGAGAATATTCAATTTCACAAAAGGTGGAAATTTTCGAGTGCTGTATATACCAAAGCTTCGTGCTGAGGCATTGGCCAGGCATGGAAATGGATATAAAAATATTGATAGGACTGATTTGGCACTGCGATACACGTTCGAAGATTTTCTTTCTATCATGTCGCTGAGATTGATGTAATCATGAAGTCGAAATGTTTGGCGAGCACCAATCCCAATTAGTCCGTACCTACGACGATATCCTACATACGACGTCGTAGCAATTTCGAATCCATATATATATATATATATATATATATATATATATATATAAGCCGCATCCAATTTATGCAATGTAATGCATATTAAAGCCATATTGCTCTACATTTCATATGGTATCTTTCATATAAATAAATACATAGCCATCTATATATATATATATATATATATATATATATATATATATATATATTTCTTTGTTGGGACACACACGGAGGCAGATAAGTGACAGACGATAAGGGACCGACTGTGAGCGCGATCAGATGCGCGGCCTGTTCACGCGATGAATGCAACATGGGGTGTTGGTTTCCTATGGCGATATATATATATATATATATATATATATATATACATATATACACACACAATATGTAACTATACTTCTGACATTCTGCAGTTAACAGTTTCTCAATTGATGCTCTGCAGCACGGCGTGACATCCTATTCCTACATCAAAAGTGGTAATTTGTAATCTTGAATTCATTGTGAAATAACCCTCAAGATCGTAATTAGATTGAAAATTTGATTAATCATTCAATATATACATTACGGTGTATAAACGGGTCTCGATAAATATGTCAAAAATCAATTTTTTTTTTTTTTAATAACGAGAGGGCGACCACGCAAAGATAATTGCAATAATCCAGCGTCTGTGCATAAGCGAGCGCGCATAGGATATTAACGCAACCTGAAGGTGAAAGATAGATAGAGAGAGAGAGAGAGAGAGAGAGAGAGAGAGAGAGAGAGAGAGAGAGAGAGAGAGCGTGTAATATTTTTATGCAGCGCGTATGCAAAAGGCCAGTATAACGCTTTTACATATGTCTGTAGGTGTACATATATGTGCGCGAGTGTAATGGCCTTTTGTAAACACAATGCGTGCAAGCCGAGAAGGGCTCCGAGAAGCAAGTATCGCGATAACGTTTTCATTCATAAAATACATATATATATATATATATATATATATATATATATATATATATAAACACGAACAACCCCCGACGCGCCTCGCGTGGCTCGATAAAATTAACCAAGCTCTACTACTCTATATATATATATATATATATATATATATATATATATATATATATATATAACTATGCGCACGTGTGTACAAATCGATTGTTAAATTCAATTTTGTTCATCATCTTCACGGTGCTCGAAGAGGTCTCGGCTTAATTTTTATTATTATTAAAAAGTGTACTAATTAATTGGATAGATTAATTATATAAATTGTTCTTTAAACGTAGTAATATTTCCTCTCAAAATTCTGTAATTCCCATATAGCGTTAAGAATAAGTGAGCGTTTGTTGATCAAATTGTACTAGCGAAATAAAGCCATGTAGACCTGCCGATTACTGAGAAAAACTCCTTGACGTTTTTTTCACTGCTCTTTTGTTAGCGAATTTAATAGATTTGCCCTAGACTTTGAGTGGCTCGAACTCCTTTTAAATACGTTAGAGCCTTTTAAATTTTCACATGTCGTTCTTATCGAGCAACGTTAAAAAACAGCGTATATCTTCAAAATCCCGTATAATTGTAAGGAAAACTCGCAGAGAGCAGATTTTCATCTCTAGAATAGAAGTGAAAAGGGTCGTGCTTTGATTAATCCTTATTATTATTGAGCTTGGTACAGAAGTATCGATGTAATACGAAAAATAAAAGGTAAATAAAAAAGTTGAGATTTGAAGCATTAATTTAATCATTCTGAAAACAAAATCGATACTTTTATCGGCGTTAATTACAACGCCGCGCTGTATGACACGAAGCAACGAGCGGAGATAAGAAGCAGAGGAAGAATAAGAAGGAGGAGAAGAAGAAGAAGAAGAAAAAAAAACCAAGCGATCAATCGCGGGAGCGCAAACAATATTTTAATCGAGATGCATTATAATTAGCACGTGTAATATTAATTATGTCCCATTGTTCTTGCGAGCCGAGAACGTGAGACTCGAGTGAATGGAGATTAATTCCCGAAAAAGGAAAAAACAACTATACAGTAGGAAAAGAAAGCACGAATGATCATTTGCATGCGTACAAACGCGACGATCCCGGATGAAATTTTGCGCTTTGATTGGTTTTTCGTAAAAAAAAAACAGAAGGTTTTTTCTTAAAATATCCATTCAGCGGCGAATGTTCGTGGACGTTTACGTATGAAATTCACACTGTTTTTTCACGATTACAATTCGAAATACTCGATTTTTTTTCATCAAATAATCACTAAACAAAATACCTGTATACGATTCAAAAAAAAAAAAATTTTTATTTATTCGACGCAATGAGTATCAAATACCTAAAAACAGAAATAAAACTCCCATATAAATATCTTGCCAAATTGAATTTTCGTCGGTCCAGTCGAACGATATATACGTATCGATTGCGCAATGTAATGATATATGAACGAAAAAAAAAAAACGGAAGCTACGCCGAACGGGTGTGGAAACCGCTCGATTTGATATTCGGAGCGGCCATCGGTTCATTGCTACGCCCACCTCTTCTCTCTCTCTCTCTCTGCCCGCCTACGCGCCTGCAAAGTTCGCCGTCGCGGTCTCGCGTACCCGGAAGCGCGCGAAGCCCTTTCGCCCTCGCGGACGAGGGGGAGACGGATTATAATGTGTATATTCTTGGCCGGTGGGTCCCTTTCGCATGGAGAAATTGGAGCCGGTCCTGCGAATGCGAGTCATATTGCGATCGGGCTTGGAGTCGGAAGAGCGGGCGGGCGGGCGGGGGGAGGGGAAGAGTTCGCGCGACTTTTGATAGAAAATCGAAGACTATCGTATTGTAGATAATAGAGCGATTCGATCCATTTCAATCGAGGCTCCTGAAATTTGGTATATACTTATACTATATATTATATATATATATATATGTGTGTGTGTGTGTGTGTGTGTGTGTGTGTGTGTGTGTGCACTACATAAATCATACACTATACATTATTTATTTATACGCCTCTTCTTTTTTTTAAACTTATTGAAGAATATTTTCTTTAAAGTGTCCGTATGTATTATAAAAAAAAACCATAGGCATTTAACAATACAAGGAGCTTTAAACATCTTACTGCAATAAAATCAGCGCTTGGATTGACTATATTATTTATATATGTCCCTTCTTCGATACCGATATAAAGAACGATAATAATGGAAATCATGGTTGCGCTATAACTTTCAATCCTTGATCTGAAATAACAAATAAAAATTGTCGCGCTGATCAATTTACGGCGTCCCGCGAACTATATGGAATTTTGCGCAAATTGTCGAAAATCTGATTTATCGGCAAAGCTTGGATGAAAAAAACGGAGAATAAGAAATTCTATTATTCGTCTTCGTTACACTCTCTTTTGCGAAACGATTATTCACCATAAATATCATTGGACGTGGGTAGCGCCATTCTTCCCACCTGAATTTCTTTTACAGGCGAACAGCGAAAAACAAGAAACAGAAACGAAAAGAATCGTGCTTGAATCAGACGAGGCCTTGAAACGTTTCGCGCGAGTGTCGTACGAGGGTCAATATGTTACCAAAAATTATTGCAAAGCTAATGGCGTCGTTAGTGCATAAAGAGCTCGTCTGTTAATAATTAAGTACTTTCTTGGCTTAACGCAAAGACAGGCGTTATCTCCGAAATTGTGCAAGGACCTCGGCAAGAGCACTTTTTATTCGAATCCCGCAAAGTTAATCGTAAAATCTTCTAATGAATTGAAATTCTACAAAAAAAAAAACATTACTTTTCTCGCTCCAAAGGGAAATTTCTTTCGCCAGCGTGCGTCGAGATGAAATTTCGTTTTGTTGGTTTACAGAGCGAGCCGCGCGCGACACCGCAAAGGAGGGAAGGCACGCTCGAACCGGAGGTACAGCGAGCGAGAGGGGGGGGGGGAGATTAGAGATAACATCTCGGCTTCCCCGAAGCTCTGATGGGACGCGATCCGGCTTCTGTGCGTATGTATTATATATATATATATATATATATATATATATATATCTCCAGCGCGAGCGAGGCAGCTGTACATGTACATATACATATACAGCCCCGTCATGTCCTGTAAGCGCGTCGTCGCGCGGGACAAGGCGTATAAAACGCTCTTATGTAGCACCTCACGTTGCCGCTGCCTCGTACTCCACCCCGCGCCTCTCCCCCCCCCCCTCTCCTCAGGACAGTCGCTCCTTTTGTGTCCGTCGTGTCTTGCTTTTAATTTTTTTTCTTCTCATTTTTCTTTTCCTCCTTCTTCTTACATCTTTCGTCGCGCGAGTTATCGCGCGCTTACGCCGCGCCGTACGTACAGGTACGGGAATTCAGTGCGTATGCATGTGAACGTGCGCGGACGTATACGGCGACCTACTCGGCGATCATTACAATGGTCCCTTTTCTCGCGCGTGCGTATATATATATATATATACGGCAGGTTATGTGGCTATAATTGCGCTCTGCTCCGTTTTCGTTTGCCCCCCGGTCCCTCACCAGAGCGCCGCGCCCCGATGCGCGCGGACGCACTAAAACGTCATCGAGCACGGTCGCGTGGACAATTCTCGAGATGGGATTGAAAACGGTTTTATAACATGCTCGGATTGTCTTCGACGCCTTTGATCGAGTGCGCAGTATGCTCTGTCATGTACGAGTACTTCGTAGGTCGCCTTATTGGAAAAGTCGAAAGAATTATTACGCTTTGAGCTCGCGAACACGCATTTGGGGACTATTGTGTTAACGGAGCACGGAGATATTTTGACGTTTGCTGTTTACATTAATCGATCTATATTGTATATCGTTTAAACAAAAGGTCCAAAAAAACTTATTTGTAATCACTACTAAAGTCGCTTGTTACTAAACGTAAATTTCGCGATAATTTAATTTATCATCAACTGAAATTAGCGAAATAAGCCAGTAATAGCATACGTAAAAATATTTCTTGCTTAATTTTCAAGATTAAATTAATGACAAATTGTACACCGTAAAGAATTTTGCGCACTTTTTCGTTTGAATAAATTGCACAGTTCGGAAACTTTGACGGATCATTGTCCAATTACAGGGCTATGATAATCTTCCCCTTTACGTTCCGTTTTCAGAATTCTCGGGCTCGTGCATAAATCCGTTACGGTGTATAATACGAACTTAGTTTTCTAAACTCGTCTAAGCTTCATATAGATAGAGGAAGTATCATACGCGTGTAGTAGACTCGGTTGTGGGCAAGTACGAGTACTGTATACGATCGCGACCGAAGTTACGATCGTTACTCCGGGTGCACACACACACACACACACACCCACACATACCCGTAAAGTATTTAAAGTAATTTTTACAGAGAGAGGGAGATAGTCGATCCATGCATATATGATAAAACCAAGGAGACTCTCTCGGGTAGATGTTTTCATAAGAAAGGAATTACGCGTCGTACGCGTATAGTCAGTCACCTGTTCCGGAACGAATTTCAAGAGCGAGATTACCTGTGTTCGTATGTGTGCGCGCGTATGTGCGCCATATATATATATATATATATATATATATATATATATAACATATAATATAAGAGTTCAAGCTTAGCGAGGTCAAAAGCCACCGGGACACGCGTCTCGGACGCGTAAGTGTATATAATATAGTAGCAGGAACAGGTTAAGGGCGCTCGCTCGCGCCTCCTCGCTCGTATAATAATACAATTCGAAACAACTCGTCCGATTACTCGCTCGGCCGGCTCTCGACGTCTCCGCGGGCCTGCTCGCGATCCCCCCCCCCTCTCTCTCTCACTCTCTCGCACCGCGCGTAACTTTTGCTCCTTGCGCGCGAGGCGGGTATCTCGTACCGTTCGCGTGTACAGCGCGGCTGCACGCGTCGTGACGAAAAAATGAAATAAAAAAAAAAAAAAAAAAAAAAAAAAATAGAAAAAAAGCAGCGAAAGAGGAGAAAAAGAATTAAATATTAAGCGGGCGCGCTCTATAAGGTGCGCGCGTCTATCTCGCCGGGCGTATCTGCCGCTTATTATTATACTCGGCGCTCGTCCGACTCTCGTCTCATATATACGGCCGTACGTATACACGTACATATATATATATATATATATATATATATATATATATATATATATGTATATAGTGTCAAATTCTAGAGCGTGGGACAATGAGCGTCGAAGCGAGTCCCACGTACCTATGCGGAGTCGTCCGCGCGTCGCTGCTGCTGCTGGCTGCTGCTGCTCCAAATCGCGCTCTCGGCGTGAACAGGAACGTTTTGTACATACGTGTATATGCAAAAGAAACGAAAAAAATTCAAGGTACTGGAAGGTAAAAGTCAATCGAGATTTATCTTTGGATGGAACGAATAATGTCTGGGATTAGCCAGAAACGGAGTTTTTCACCTGACATTGCGAAATGCAGCAATATAATGTACCACGTAAGGGTAATTTTTTTCGTTTCCTCCGAACGATGCATTCCTCTATATTTGACAATAATTTATTAATTATCGAAAGGAGTCGGAAAGGAGAGGCTCGATTGGCGAGGGGGGAGGGGGTTTAAACATCGGATTTTGTACAGATGCAAAAGGTTTCGATAAATAGCGCAGATATAGATTGTCCATCCTTGATAAAATTAATTTACATACATTTATACGTGAGATTATTGTTGTAAGTGAATGATTGTTGTTTAGTAAGTGAGATCGATTTGCCATTCTAATCATATTTTATTTTCTCCAAAAGAAAATTGTAGGATCGTTAAAAATACTTATTGGTTTAATGTTGGAGTCTATATCATTTTACAATATTTTTATCCTCAAATGATGAATTTCATTATAACAATCGAATTTATTTGGTCCATTATCTTACGCACGTATATACCAATATATATATATATATATATATATATATATATATATATATATATATATATATGATATGGGTAGAAAGAGTACGGTAAAGGTATGCGATTCAGATAAGAGATAAAAAAGAAAATGACGCAAGCGCCCGAGATTACAAGATTAAAAGATGACAATTGCGTGGTATTCCAGATTTGTTGGAACATCTTTAAAATTCGTATTTTACTTCAATGTAATTCATGCTGTACAGTCATTGTAGTACAAATTAGAAAAAAAAATATATACATACACATATACTCGTCGTGTGTACATATATATACGTGTGTATACGCGCGCGCGCGTGTGTATATATTCCATAATAGTCGATTCTGCGATCATTTCGTGATTTGCTTCAAACGCTTGAATAAG
>JACCIC010000009.1:1252500-1372500 GCA_018907035.1 Sycobia sp. Sy_11
GACAATGTTTTCTTTTGCGTCTGTCCTACAATTATCCGATAAGACTTTAAGAGACAATGTAAAATATGCAGTTTATGTAATCGTACAGGTATCAATATTTTTGAAATGTGCAAAATTCAAAATGAGATAAAAAGTTTCAAAAAATTTTTTTTCAAGTTACTTTACGTTTGCATATATATATATATATATATATATATATATATATATATATATATATATATATATATATAAAGGACGCCGATTCATTGATACAAGACAGCGTATATATGACTCAAGCTTCGTCAAAAATGAAGAAGTAAGGCGATCGAGGCACCGTTAGTCCGACGCGAATGAGAAAAATTAAGTATATTACGATATCTGTAATTTGTCGGGCTAGTAGATAAAGGCGAGTGTTCAGGCAGACACTAGACTTAATCAAAAGATTCATTTAACGAGTAATTCGGCATATCTCGCGATTTAATGACCAATTTCCAGATTCGTTATTAAAATCTATTTATTTCTACTATAATCGTATTTCAAACTATTAATATATAAATATTAATAAATAAAGGATTACTAATGTCCATGATATACATTTTTATATTCTAATGTAATGTAAACTACTAATGTAAACTACTATACTAATGTTCATGATATACATTTTTACAAATTAAATTATTGCAATTTTTTATTGCTGTAAAATTCATAAAAATGTTAATTCGCTTTTTTTAGATTTTATAATTAAAAGAAAATATTAAATATTAAGACTTCAATTATCTTTACTGAAATTAAGCTTTATTAAATTTAGTGTGTGACAAAATCACGGATTTATCTATAACGTCATGTAACGTATAGAATCTTAATATGTAATTTTTCTCATTGCTTCTTGACTGGATGCTAGAATGCAACCACTTATTTTTCCAATGTTGGTCAATTTTCCGTAAGTTGATTTTTTTTTATTAATACGCATAATAATAATAATAATAATAATCATACGAATGGCACCATACCCACGACTACCAAGTGCTCGCGTCGAGATCGGTATTCAGTTTTGTTAGAAATAATAATATAAAATGAACTTGAATTAACGGTAAATGTTACATAGATGTTCGTTGGGGGTTTTTAAGTTCCTGCCTAGAATCATTTTGAGCTCCAAGTCAAAAGGTAAGTGACCTATAGTACACGGACGCTTTTTAAAATAATAATGGTTTTAAAACTCATTGTCCTTACGAATATATTGTTTTTTTTATAACTATATTAATTTTAACATAATATTTAGATATTTTACACCGTTTTAAAAAAAATTTATTAGATTACAACTTACTGAAAAACATGTAGTAGTAATATAAGAAGGAAATGTCATTGTCGCAGTACCCGGACGACGCTTTTAGTTTTCTCTCTACACTCGGACAAAATTAGAAGTTATACTCGGTCGGACTTTTTATACGTTTCATATGTATTGCCTAATCTGAATTAACAAAAAAATACAGTAATCTTAGGGTAAAACGAATTTTCACAATAAGGAAGTGCCTAAATGGGCAATGATTGTTAATGAAAGAGTTAAAATAGCTTATTTTTAGATATAATTTTACGAAGCCAACCCATTGCATAGCCCGTGCAAAGGGTAAATTCATATTCACAGGCACCTTTCCGAGTATGTAGCGTGCGTGAAATTGGAAAGGATTTCAGCTCGGAGGTAAATGGACAATCTCGTCCGAGTGCAAATGCAAAGATAAACAAACATGGAACCTGTGACCGATCATCCAATTTTCAAGTAATTAACGATCTTAAACATTGCAAAAATAATAGTTCTTATTGATAATGATATTGGTATTTAAATCACAATTGGTTTTTTCTTTTCTTTAGGTTTATCGTGAATTTCCAAGGACACGATGAATTGCGAGGGACGGTGAAAACGATGCGACTACGTTAATGTTTGCTGTATTACGTTTGCGCGTATAATAGTATGTATATCTTGATAATTAAATTCATATTCACATGATCATTGAAACGTAAATGTTTCAAATAACGATCTTTTAGTGTAATCAATCACCTAGTAAATGATACAATTCTCGTTATTTTATAATTTACAGCATTGCAGTACCGTTGATAATTTCAATTCTTATTATTTAAACACTGTCCGTGTACTGGGATCCGCGTTTCGTCCGAGCATCATTTCCCGGTCGCATTACCTCAGCTGCTTTTAATTTAGTGGAATTTTTTCATCTTTAATCGATCGCATTTAAGAAATATGCTAATACAATGATACAATTGTATCATAAAGAGATAAAGTATATATGTGCTGAATTTAATTATCAATTTTCGGATATATCGTTCAATATATATATATGTATTAAGACAATTATGCTTTCACTTAATATTTTGTACATACGGCCGATGGGCAAAAACTTTAACCGTGTACGAGCTGTTTCAGCTTTAGCGAAGGCAATGAACCGACCTCCAGCGGAAATGATATATATATATATATATATATATATATATATATATATATATATATATATATTTACCTTGAGAAAAAACGTTTCTAGTAAAAATTACAACATTATTAAGTAATTTGATCACAAATCGGAAAAATCCAAAAGATTACCATATTTTTTTTTTAAATTTGATAAGCAACGAGCTTCAAATTTACGATTATAGTCTGGTAAAATTTATTGTCAACTAAGTAACGACTTATTGGTAATTTTTTGAGATTTTTACGGGCTCTGATGGAATGACTTAACGATCTGGTAATTTTTCCTAGAAATTGTTTCCCCTTACATGTACATGTATAAAACAGGGTAGCGCTCTCTCGGCCCTTCCATTTTTTTCCGCCTTTTGCCCCATCGCCAAAGGACTCTTTATAGCGTCCCACCTAAATTATAATATTGCGTGACGCGATCATTACCACGTATCATTTCTACTTTATCCTTTCGGATTTTGTTTTACGTTAAATTCGCCTTATAATAAACAAATTGTCGTTGCTTTGTTTGGGGGGAAGACTTTTAACATCGCATCTATGGTGAATTCTTTTTTGTCCAGTATACATTTCTATTCATTAGAAATATAGCTTGATTTCTATATATATATATATATATATATATATATATATATATATATATATATATATAATTTGCGAATCGTTAAAGTTGAACGAACTGCGTATAAATCCGAATGAGCGGCGGTAATTTAAGAAATCGCGTTTATATACCTCCGATAAAAAGGGAAGCGATGTATAATATATATACACGCATGCATATATAGACAGCTATATATAAACGTCAAGGCTGAACTTGAAACTCTCGCTCATCATATATATATATATATATATATATATGTATGTATGTATATGCGTGTATATAGAGCTGACGCGACATCGCAGAGAGGCGAAGGCTGCTAAAAAGGCGGATTATTCTTTTTTTCACACACCCCCCTCCCGCCCCGTTGAACGAGAGTATTGCATCGAACGCGCTCGCAATGTGTGCGCATGTGCGCGCGCTGGACACAATGCGCGCATCGCCTCCGTTCCGCAACGCTAATAATCCACGGCGCGCGCCCGGGAAAAGTTACATTGTAGCGTCACCGAGCGTGAAAAGGCCGCGCAGCGCGGGGCGAGAGTGTTACGCGCGCTGGCTATATCATAATTCCAGCCTGCGGTGGCTTTCCTCGGTGCCCGGGAGGCTATGCGTGCGGAGGAGTATGGTATATATATATATATATATATATATATATATATATATATATATCTGAATGCCGTGCTCGCGAACGAACGCGTGCGCTTATCATCTCGAAGATTATCAAAGAGTGCGCTGGCTCTCTGGATCGCGTGTACAGAGAGGGAGAGAGGGAGAGAGAGGAGGGGAGGAAGAGAGGAACTCTTTGTCTCGCTCACTCTCCAGCGTTTTTCGCATTGTATGTTCTCCTTCGACGAGCTGTGCCTCGTTATGTATGTATGTACATATATATATATATATATATATATATATATATATACACGCGTATTCCTCTCACTTTTTTTTACCCTCGCCCGCGCATCAGCTGTGAATTATGAAGAGCGCGCGGACTCGCGAGGCCGGCGGAGCGCGCGTTTTCTAATGTTCTAGGACAAAATTCTAAAAGTTGGAGGTAAAATAGAGAAGGGGTAGAAGGAGGAGAAGTTGCTCTAGTATTGTTACGCTCTCGCGGGGATCTATAATAGAGATCGAGGGCTGCGATGTACTCATAAATATATAGTCACGGAAAAATGAAAATAGGAAAAGTGTTCGAGGTAGAGAGAGAGAGAGAGAGAGAGAGAGAGAGAGAGAGAGTGAAGAAAAAGAGAGGTAGAGAGAAATAGGTATATGAGGTATAAGCGTGACTCCGAGGATATAATGGCAAGCGTTCTTTGCACGCGCTTATGAAATCCGTATAGCGGTATGTAGCGGTATAAATAGCGGAGCTGGGTATGATATTGTAATATTTTTAGAATGTAATTATTCATGGAAATAATTCGATTATGTAACGCAATTTTTTTTTTCTTTATTTTTATTTTACAGAAAAAAGTATCGTTTTCCTTGTATAACTGGGCCTCATTGTCGAAGAACGGGTCCATGATTTCGAGCCTGGCGAACCAGAAAAATTTCGTATCAGCAATTTCGAAAAAACGGGAGGACAGGTCAACCTGGCCAATCTCAAAATGATCGCTCGAGCATGGGAGTGCGGATTGTATCAAGCGGTCTCGAAACTGCGCGGTACATGAAACCGGGAGATTTCGTAAATGATCGCGATAAGGTAGAAGGTGAAACGAGGTGATGCTGGGCTGACCGATTAAATCACCCAGTCACATTTTGCACAGCCTCGTTCGTTTTCCAGTTGACGACAAAACGAAAGAAAAACCAAAATTTTTTTCAACTATAGAGATTTGTGATATCGCTGAAAAATTTCTTCTATCTTTTATTCAAATAAGATATATATATATATATATATATATATATATATATATATATATATATATAGCGATTTGCAAAATCCATATCATACATATCCGCGTCCTCGTTACACTTGTACATATAAAACTCACTTATATATATATATATACCATGCTTCCATCGTTATAGATCCATACGCAACGATATCTATATTTCATGAAAAAGAAAGCGCGCGTGCAGCGACTGCAGCATCCCCCCTCCCCCTCCCCCATGCGTTCGCCTCGTTAAAGTCAAAAAAAAAAAAACGAAGGAAAAAAGTAACGACCGCCGCGGGCGCGTAGATAAGCCGCAGTAAGGCGGAAGTTATCAGCGAGCTGGGCTCTCTCTCTCTCTCTCTCTCTCTCTCTCTCTCCCTCACTTCGCTCTTCTTCCTTCCTACGCAGTCCTCATATATCTTCCTTCCGGGGTCTCTCCACCCGCGGCTCTCGCGGCCGGCTGACCGCGGCTCTCGCGCGCGCAGCCGCGCCGCCCGTTTTCTCCTGCATTGCATTGCGCGCGCGCGCGTTTCGCTAATTAGCCAAACTTTTCTCTTCTCCCGCGGCGTGCGTTACCACCGCTCCCATCCACTCTCTGTCCCGGTTCTTTCTCCCTCGCTCCTCGTGGGGCCCGTAATACAAACTTACGCAACAAAGCACGCGCCGAGTGACCGATTTCGCCATTTGCGGCTCTCGTTAGGTTTTCAATATATATATATATATATATATATATATATATATATATATATATATCAACGTGGGTAGGTGTTTCAGGCATTTCTGTTTTTGTAAATCGTGCAAAAAGCTCTCCATAAGTTGTGCGTCTCTGTCATGATTAATACTGTAAAATGGTTATTCGCTTCGATTTTACATTTTGTCAAAGCCACGTTAACTTGCTTTTTCTTTAAAAAATTTTTTTTTTTCTGAAAAGTGTAAATAACGTGTTCACTTTCAACGTAACGTCCATGAACTTCAATAAGTTTACATACTATAGTATCATGAAATCACAGCGTTCGATCGCGCAAGGCGACGAAAGTCTCGACAGCCGCGGGTGATACTGAAGCGAGTAAATCGAAATTTTTCGACAGCCGTTTTTCGGGCAAAATTTGCTACGATGGGAGGTTGCTCGCGTTTTCCGTATACGCGCCAGGGAAATAGCGCGGTTGTCGCCATCTAGCCGCGAATATGACAAAACTTAGCTGATCTTGCGCGCCACGAGCGGCGACCATATACGGCATATATCGCGTCGTACTCGCCTCACTGGACGAGCGCTGCACGTTTCTTCCTATACCGCGCGCGACCTGTTACTAATTGTAAATTGCACGAGCACGTGGACGTAGAGCACGTATGGCTATCTTCGTTCGTCATTCATCGTCAATCGGGTAGAATCTGTCCCGTTGTGCCAGTGTTATCGCAACGATGCCCCGCCCGAGGATTCGTCGCGATCGGTCGATCAGCTTTTCCGACTTTCGCGACCGTGAAATAATTAATATACGCAGGTGGAAGATCCTAGCAGAGGTGCCGCGAGATACTCGCGTAGCGCCAAGAGTGAGCGGAGCGAGCCTCGGGCGTAAACGCTTCGAAGAAAAAACGATAAAAAAGAGAAGAAAAAAAAACAACGAAACGGGACGAATCTTAAGAACTTTGGCGCTGCTTCGCTCTCTCTCTCTCTCGGCTGCGCCGCGTTCTCTGCCCCGCGCATCCTTTGCTCGGCTCTCGTCGTCCACGCGCAGAGAGCGATCAATCCGACCAAACGACGGGAAATAAATGAACGAGCGGAATAAGAACGAAAAAGTAAAAGTAAACGAGGCCGAAAAGACAGGCTCTCGCGACGCAATTGAAATCATCGACATTCGCGAGGAAGACGAGGATCGGCCGCGCGCGCGCCGTTGTCCTCGTATAATACTTTCTTTTTTTTATTGCGTCCCGGCGCATCGTCGGCGAGGATTGCGTTATTACGCGCGGGGTCATAATACGTATTGTCGACTCGCGGAATCGCCTCGATCGGTCATGTAACAGAGGAGACCATTCTCGCTCTTTCTATCCCCATTGCTGAGTTCTTTGTTATCACTATCTATCTCTCTCTCTATCTCTCTCTATGTCTCTAAAACCTATAGCAACATTAAGAGTTTCGGTATATGGCATAACGGTGGGCTTTGGGACGGTTTTCAGTGGTTTTTTCAGCGGCTTGAGTCATCGTATAAGCTCCGTGCAAAGTGTTGGCTCAAATCCTATATACGTATTCCGAAGTCGGTGCCGTCCGATTTTAGTTAGATGATAGACGGGCGAACTCGATCGCACGGTATCCCAACGGGAAGATTGGATTATCATTGTTCGCAGCTCTCAAGACTAATATCTTTCGATTCTTCGAGACGGAGCGATTTTTTCAACTCCAACCGCATGTGCGCGCATCATAATGAGATTAATGATAATCGATCCTCGCAATATAGTTTGCTTTTGAACATAAAGACTCCAGGTTTTTATTGTTATTAGGTTTTTCTGTTTGATTTGACCCAAATATCATTGACAGGAGCTACGGTGTAAATCTATCGATATTGTAACAATCGGAAATTGATTTGGACCATATATATATATATATATATATATATATATATATATATATATATATATATAATATAGATGTTTACACGAAGAGCGACGATCGGCAAGCCGCGCATAAAGAGATAGGAACGGATCGATAAGGAACGCGATAATGAACGTGCCGCGACAATTATTATTTTATATATATATATATATACCGCGGCATGGTCGGCCCGAGCGGAGTACGCGATTCATCTGTGCGGCGTTCCGTGGACATATTTTAACGAGTCATCGTGTCGCTGTCGGTGCACTCCATCCGTGCGTATTATATAGATAATAAAATTCGTGCGTCTTCCATTCCGGGCGATGATCGAAGGTCGTCGTCTCCCGTCTTTGTCTCCCATCGTGGCAAGATCGATCTCGCCTTTTCTTTTTCCACTCCTCTGCACAACATGATAATGGATAAGAGTAATTCAATTATATATCTATAAAGGTATATACAATATTTTTCAATCGTCATATCTCTACACTTTAAATTTCTGCCACGTGCGGTGCATTGCGTAAAAGCAACGTGTATCAAGCTTCGATTGCTCCTCGTGCGAAGCGAGACTTACTTGCGATTTGAATAATGTCAATAAATAAATTGAACAATAATAATGAGAGCGAGCGAATGCACTCGGGCATATGATTCGTGAGTGATGCGAATAAAGTAGTACCGTGTCTGTGTGTACGTGTGTATGTGTGCCTCGGACAATGCAACCGAGGACGGACGAATTGCGGGAAAAATCCGGTGATTACCGGTAATTATGAGCGAGCGTGCGACAAGTCTTACGTAGACAATATACGCAAAGGCAAAGCGTTGCCTGCGTACACTGAGGCGAATTGTCCAAGAGTCGCGAGATTAACATATATATATATAGTTGTGGCAATGATCCAAGCGTGAATGATCGAGGCGCATGATTTGCGCGGATGTTAAATTATACGCGTCATTTCTAAGCGAACGTGTGTCAATACGTTGTTGATAAATACATTTGTATCGGAGCATTATAGTATAGATACAATACTGTTAATATAAAGATATATTTAGAGTTTCTTTTTTAATATTTAAATTCTAATTTCTAAAAGTGATCAAGATCTAAAATGTGACTGTGAGTGTGATGCAACGCTGAATTTAATCTATTGCAGGTCAAAATTCGCAATTGGCGCTTAATAGACAGGGGGCTGCTGTACGCGTCGCGCGAACGTCGAAACACATCCGGATGCGCGAGATATCGCGCGGCTGCCGAACGAGCGGAGGGACGCAGAACGCGCGCGCCAATCGCCCTTTTTCCCGATCGATCGCCCACGCGCCGCCGCGTAGATCACCGGTCTCTCGTATACAGAACGGGGGCGTGCACGCGAATCGGGCGGACGCGCAGGCGCGGCATTTAAATCGTGCAAACTTATCCGAATCGAGACTTCGGGCCGAGCCCGGTTCCGGGACGATACAGAAGGGGGCGTGCACGCGCGTTCGAGTGTTCTAGCCGCGAGTTCTTCGTGTTGGTTGCTTGGATTATACGTTATAATATATTCAACTCTCCGCGACGAGGGACGGTTGAGTAATCGTCACGTGTGACGTACAGGTGATATGCGTAGCCCATTCTGACTCTCTCTCTCTCTCTCTCTCTCTCTCTCTCTCCATCCTTTTTTAACCACATCCTTGGAAACGCGGGGCACGAAAGTGAAAAGACACGGCACAGAGATAAGAAAGAGAGATGTCGTATATTTAAGCCGCGCATATGTGTGTATGTATATATATGACAGCTATCAACGGTAATATAGACCGCAATTTGGCGTCTGTTTACTTCTGTTCGAGATGAAGAGGATTATCTTAGAATTAGGTCACGAGAAACGTGTTTTTTTTTTTTTTTTTATTATAAATCGTGCGCTTCAAAAAGGCAATTATTTATAGGTTAGATTCGTTGCGAGTCATACGTAGCTTTTTCATTCTTTTTGTTATTAGCGAATTATTCTGTAACCGTACGAAAATAAGCTATGTTTCTTAAGAAATCAATTGTATATCACAAGCCTTTTTTATAAAAAAAACAAAGGCAAATATCCAGAAAAAATTTCTGTGATTTACGCTGAGAATGATTTACTTACTAATAAAATAAACTAAGGCAAGTGTATACCAATAATAACAATCTTACACGATCGTTGAAAAGTGTAAATATCCTCTGATCTGGGAAACCAACTGCAGTAAAAAAAGCTCCCGAAGCGTCGGAACAGCTCAAGTTGTCGCTGGCCTACCTGGTGTGCGGGAGGGGACCTACGTCTTCCTCGCACTCCCCCAAGCCTCCTTCGAAACTCCTTCTCTTTTTGCACGCATATACATCCGCCCGGGGGGACGATGTGGTGGTAGTGCGGCGGTGCGACCATGTACGAGAATCGGAGAAGAGAGAGAGAGAGAGAGAGAGAGAGAGAGAGAGACGGCAGCGGCTTCCGCGTGCGCCCGATTCTCGCGTAGACGGTAGGTCAGCGAATCTGCCCTCCCTTGTCCCACCATCGTCGTCCTCTTCAACGATGCTGCTGTATGTGTAGCTGAAACTCTCGTTGCGGGATTGAAATTCCAGACGGCGGGAGTCTGAGAGTTAGTTCTACGTATGTGTGTATATATATATATATATATATATATATATATGCATAAATATATACCAGTTGTTTCAATGCACGCGATGGTGAAGGGGGAGGGCGAGGATTCGAGAAATGGTTTAGTCAGCGGGTGATGAGCGCACGAGACGATTATATATATATATATATATATATATATATATATATATATATATACACACATAATAGATATACAATGAGATGGCTGTGGAAATTTTAGAGGCCGCCCGTCCGGAACTGCAAGAGGTAGAGACAGAGAGACAATCACAATGTTAACTTAGATACCTTCGTTCGCCTTGACACAGTTTTGTTCATCTTGGGTCTCATTCTTCCGGCCGTATTTGTTTTTGCCTAAACTATATATATATATATATATATATATATATATATATATATATATATATATATATATATATATATATGCGAGAATCAAACGACAGTCGCTGCGATGCTTTTATGCTTTTATGAGGATTCAGCTGTTACTTTAGATGATCTTTACGCGCTATAATGTCACGGTGCAATGTGTCTTGAGAGGAGAATTGCCCGATCATAACATATATTTCTATATATTTTTATTTATTAATTTATCAATATATACGGGCTTAAGCCCTTTTACAAAGCATTTTAAAAATGTATTTATATATAATAAATTTATATATAATAATATTTATAATAAAATAGTATTACAGATATAGATCTTCGATCTCTATAAAGAGATGCTGTAAGGAATTTCTTTTTTAATATAAGCGTTTCAGACATGGAATTGGATAAATTTTAATAAAAAAAATTTAACATTATATATTTGTCAAATTATAAAAATATATATGCCTTCTAGGATTATGAAGCTCTAATACACGTTTTGGCAAAGAAAATTTTCACCGCACGTGCGAGGGCGCAACTGAATAAAAGAGGGTCCACCAGAGTTTACAAATAACACAGTGTTGTGTTTAACATTAACACAAATGAAGAGATCTGATTTTATTAAAAAATATCTATATATAATTAAAATATTTATTAAAATTTTGTAAACTTATAGTATCATAACATATTAAAAGAAAAAGGATACATGTGATATAATTGATTTTTTAAGATAAGTAAAGAAGTAGCGCAATAAAAGAAGACTTTAAATAAAACTAATTCCTCAAATATATTTATTTCTCTCAAGAATTGTTTTCTTATCCTATTGAATTTTTATTATTTTGTCCGACTCTTTATATGATTGTCGCCATTTCCATGTCATTAAATATATGAAATCGTGAAATTTCAGCAGCTTCTGATTCGGGGTTGCAACGCAAACTTAAATTAGTATTAACACTTTTTTTTACATCAGTCTCCCTTAAAAATACCCGATTCGTGGGATATGCCAAAAAAAACATTCCATGAATCGAGCTTCTACGCTCTCCATTGTACCGGAACACTGTATTATGCTTTATTATTAATTGTTTTCCGAATTTTAACTTTTTTGTTTCTTTCACATTTGACAAAATTTTTCAAGAATTTCGTAATTTTACTAATTTAAGCAATTACTTTCGCCTACTTTATTGTATACTCATCTCGGCCGTGTTGCATTTCAATTGCCAATAGACCCCAATAGGCCGATCATGAATATAATTAGAGTATCTGTGCGGCAGTACGATTTTTAGTCTTTGACGATTCTGTCGAGGCCAATAGTCGACTCGGAAAGTCCAGACGATCGTTTGGGGGAGATCTTCACGTGACCCCAGTCGCTGTTCGTCAATCTGTGTTCGTCGCGATAAGGACCACTTTTCTCCTGATCCTGCGATTGGAGCTCATGTTTTTTTTTTTTTTTTTTTTTTTTTTTTTTTTTTACTTTGACTATTATATATTATATGCTGTAACTATAAATATACACGTATGGCAGGAACAACACTGTATGGAATCGGTATAGCTGTGTCTCTGCAGTATGACTTGAAAAATTGATTGTTTTTTGTTTTTTAAATTCTTTTTAAGCTTGAGACTGGAAAAAAAAAGACTTTAATCTAAATGCCTAGACAGTCGGGAAAAAAGTCTCTCGATAAAGCTATTTTACTGATCGAAAGATTGGACAGAAAAAAACGTTTTTTTTCTCCTCTTCTTCTTGATTCACGCGTTCCTTAGTCATCGGCGCAAATGATTTCAGCTCGAACGCGCGAATATTTTACAATCGCACATGACTCGGTCAGTTTCAGAATAACGTGGGAGTGAAATTTGACCAGTCTTAACGCCGTGTAACAAGGCGGAATATTTTACACGGACGTTTCCTCGAAGATTCGTTTAAGATTTTTTTCTCTCTCGCTTTCCATGATCGCCAATCAATGGAGAAGTATAAACCAACGCGAATTTTTTCTTTTTTTTTTGAACGAGCCGCGAGTCGCTTTATCAAATGATCTAATTAGAAGCACGGCTTTCATCGTAATTACATTATATTTCATAAAGACTGAAAGAGTAATGAAAATACGCGTTAGCGTAGCTTTACAACGGTCGACATATGAGGACAAATTTCATCGACAATAAATACGCTAACACGAATAAAATCAAAAGTGACGATAAAATAATTATATTCCAATGAACAAGTGCGAAGTGCCATCTATATCTTCAAAATTCGCATTAAAAAAAGAAATAACAACAAAAATGATTATTTTATAAAATTGTGAATTAAGTATTAAAAATTTCGCAAAAAAAAACACCACAGATTATCATCATTATTTTTCTCTTTATCAAATTCTAAATTTAGCCGACGAAAGTTATAAAAAGCACGCGGAACATTTCGAATTCTCGGAACGTTCCCATTATCTTCCAGTTACACTGCCGGCGACGAGAGACGATCTTTCGTATATTAGCAACTCGGGCCTCCTTCCGCGTCACGGAGCCATCTCTCGGCTCAGCAAATTTCATGTATATATATATATATATATATATATATATATATATATATATATATATATATAACGCGGATCTTTTGAAATATCTCTCATTGAAATTTAAAGCCACGCGGAGAGAGAGAGAGATACAGACAGATACACATATGTATACACATGCTATAACTATATATATATATATATATATATATATATATATATATATATAATTCAAGCGAGGAGATACGAAAAGAAGATGTTTAATGCGCGGTTCCATTTCGCCGAGTTGACGTTTCAAAAGCGCGAATGGAGAAGACGCGATATATATAAGTTATTCGTATATATCATGAAATGAATAAACACGGGGCCTATATATATAGATATATAATCCGGGGAAAATAATGCGCAGAATTGTACGAATTTTCTCCATCCGCAGCGCTGTCCTGCGCAGATTTCAGAATACGCGAAAAAATAGTTTATATATTTGGACATTTGTTATTCGATCTATATACTCGCGCCATATAGATGTGTGCGCGCACAATAAGAATCATATCTGTTAAACGAAAATGTCTCGGCTCCTAATAGTTATTATCATTATTATTACAATCATTATTATTATGATTACGGTCATGTAACCGTGTTACTGTGCCTGTGGTAATAATTGAATGATTTTTAATCTGTTCGTGGTTGAGAATAGTTTATTTAATAACAATTATACGTGCATAGCTTACATCTGTTTATGGTGGTTTATTATATAACGTTCCGGGCTAAGATTGTTTTATTTTTGCATACCGTGCTTTAGTTTTACTATTATGATAGTTCGAAAATTATTGTTCTTTACCATTAGACGGCTTCTAACATTCCTTGATTTGAGTTCTTGTAGGGACTTTTGAAAGTAATCCTCTCGTTTAAATTTTTCGACACCACTTTCAACTTAAAGCTAATAGGGCGTTTGCCGAAGAGCAGAATATGTAAAATTGCATGCTCCTTTCCTAAAGATTGTAAAATAACTTGCCATGTATTATTTGTATATTATTTGCCATGTAAATAAAAAAAGCAAAATAACCTTTTATATCAGTACTTGTGCAGCGCTAATTACAAGTAATTGTCGATGCTTTCCAATTATTTATATTTTTAGCTTTATTTTAACAAATTATCAATGTGGGTTTGAAAAATTATTTCAGTTTCTACTATACTAACTTATCCAATTTTTAATTGTATACTTTTTTATACATTGTAAGAGGTATTTGAACGTTAAAATTTACGTATAAATTATAGTTCGATACATTAGAATTTATGCAGATCATTTTACAACCAATTTTTTCAGAGACAATAAAACTGAATTGAACAAATTTTTAATGAGTCCAAATTGTTAAATACCAATTTGTTTCTCTATTCTGTTGGAAATATTTTAAACGACCATACGTTAAAGCTTTATTTTTATTTTGTAAATTTTACATAAGGTATATATTTATTTTTTTTTTTTTATCACAGAAGTCTAATTACAGTCCGCGATAATTGTTTTTCACATAATACATATATATTTATAATTCAGAAATGTGTAAAACTATATATGTATTCTGCGAGGAATCTTCGCCGGTCATTTTGTTCACCCCAGCAATAAAAAGAGGAGCGCGTCGGTCGCCCCAATCTCTGGATCGAAGCGCGGGCACGCGCGACGCGTCACACCTCGGAGGACGAAAAAAAAAGCGAAGCGGTAGGAGAAAGTTAATTCCCGTCGCTCCGCGGCGCGTCTCGGCATTCCCGGAAAGTGTAAAGGAACGTGTATATATATATATATATATATATATATATATATATATATATATATATATACACGAGAAAAAGAAGGAAGCGCGCGCACTTGACGAAAAGGCGGCGACGTACCGAACGCCGAGGTCGTCGCGAAAAAAAGAGAGGGATAAAGGAAGCGAAGAAAGGGGGGGGGGCAGAGGCCTCGCTCAGCGAGACGGGGCACTCGTTCGGGGCGTAATGGGCAGGCCGGTCCCCGTATCGAGGTGCAACCTTGGCCCCCCGCGACCCCTCCCCTCTCCTTCTACGAGCAACGGCAAACTTCATCTCCCGGAATCTCGTCTCCCATAATATTTTTTCTTACCCTTGTTTCGTCCAAATAATCGCTGGTACAAGTGTATAATATAACTGTGTTCCATCGTAATTTCGATAGAAAAAAAAACACAGTATTCGACATTGCATGTATTAAAACGTGGTAATTTTTATTTTTTTTTTTGAACTGTGTCCAACGTGATTCGAAAGCTTGGGAGTAGAAATCTATCAAAGACGCAATATTCGTCAAAATATATTTCAGTAGAATTTATGACAACTGTATGACGCGCGATATCAAGCGGATTTGTATATGAAATTAATGAAAATTCATTTCCACAACAAGCGAACTGAATAGGTGCGGTGGAAAATCTGAACTGAACAATCCAATAATTACGTCGATCAGAGACTATAGATTGATTTATATTGTTTTTTTTTGTTGTTTTTTGTTTTGCGTTAACTTTTTTTTACAAGAATATTTTGTTAATTGTTTTGTGAAAATTTGAACAGACCGAGTAATCGACTTTACCGCCGATCAAAGCGAAGCCAATTATATTTTACAAAACGATTTAGAATTGCCTACGATATATATGTCTATATATTTCATAGGCGTAAGTCGATATGTATCATTTGTCTGTAAAAGGAAGAGAGAGAGAGAGAGAGAGAGGGGGGGGAGGGAGAGACGGGGATAATCGGATGTTTGATTTTCACATGATCCATATTATACTAGTGGCGCGATGCAGTCCGCGCTTGCACTTAACGCATAACTCCCTCCCCCTTCCTATGGATGTGTGTACACATACACACGCACATCCACACACTGTCGAGGAATGACGATACGCGCGCGAATCGGTCGTGGTCACGTCGATTATCTAGAATTACCAAAGGGGAGATCTTCTATATAAGGATATATATATATATATATATATATATATATATATATATATATATATATACAGGCAAAAGGATTTCGATATAATTATACACGCGTTTTAATATCGCGTAATGAGTTCTTATTTAATGTTGTTTGGCGGATCCTTGCGCGGATAAGCGTCGGGATTAAATATGCATTATCTGCCCGGTGTACATTAATACACGTCTCATCTCGACGCGGTACAAGTTACGCACGAGACTCCCCGTCTGAGCATTTTATTACGCTCACGAGCGCGCGGAGGTCTCGTCGAGATGGGGACAGGCGAAGTGAGAGAGTGAGACGGGCAGAGGGAATGCGAAAGAAAGAAGGAGAGCCAGAGCGCGAAGGATAAGACAGATAATGGATACCGAAAACAACCGGGGAATTACAAGCGAGAAGAGTAAATAAGAGATATATAAGAGGATGATGCGAGTTCATGAAACCGAGCATCCGTTTAAAACAATGCATTATGCTTTTATATAGCGAAAATTTTAATAAGATTCTCGCAAGACAGAGAAGCTTATGTTGTTATTATTATTATTATTATTATTATTATTATTTAGAATATATATATATGAATATTTCCATCGTTTTTTCAAAAATTGACGAATAAAAATTTATTATAAAAATTCATTTAATTGGAGTAATATACAAGTGTATGAAGATAGGAAATAAAGACGTAAATTAATTTTATAGAATATTATTTTAATAAATTTAAACTTTAAATTTAAATACTAAATTATATATTGCTTAATGATCAATTGAGAATTGCCATAGTACAGAGTTTAGCTCGATACATCAATAATAATTTAATGACATATATAGTAGTATAAAGTCTTCGTATTATAGTATATAATCGTCAATTTGTTGAAGGTCGATGAACTGTGCGGAAGTAGTTTCTTATAAATTATACGCAAGTTTAATAACATTGAATGTAAAAGTTAAATACGCCCGCGTCTCGTATAATGACTCTTTTTAATCTATATACAGCCAAGTATTTATCCTACCTTTTCATGGTTATAAAAAAAAAAAATATTCGGGCCAGTCTTTGCATCGATCAACTTTTCTTGTTTCTACGTATATTACAGAACACTGCTGCTGTAATCACTGGTTCGATGATTATGGGACGATCCTTGTAATTTTCATCCGATCGAATATATTATATATATATATATATATATATATATATATATATATATATATATATTTCCGGAATCGCGCATTATTGGTTTCGTGATCTTCGAGGCAAAGCAAAGATTCAGAAAAGAAAACAAAATTAACGCGGGACAATGAGTGGACGCGCGACGCTAGCGATAGATATTCCTCAATAAACTTCTCGAGGATGTGTTCTTGAAGCAGAACGCGCGTTGCGTCGGGATTCGATAAAAAAAAAAAAAATCCGGATATTCATTCGGCGCGGATCATTATCGATGGCGCTTAGGCTAAAACGCACATATAATTCCTAATAAACGTGAAATTTATGCAGGTCGATTAGGACGAGGAGTGACGGTGCCGAAAGTTTTCGCAAAAAGTCACTTGGTTAGCCGCCTGGAATTTTGAATTATTTAAACGCCATGTGATCGCTGTATAAATATATCAGTAATCGAAAGAACAACGTTAATCACATATTAATAAACGTCCACATAAAGCAGCCGGTCGCATAAGCTCGTTAATTAGTCATTTTTAATTTACTCGTTTACCTTTCGCCCATATCAATTACGTGGATATTGAGAAATTATATCTATATAAAAAATATATACGTACTTAATTGAGATCTATAACCTGCGTTTTTTTTTTGCGATACGCGTTGTATGCCGCGTTCACTTCTTTTTCATCGTACATACAGTACGAGATTGGTATACCCGTGTATGAGATAAAGAGCGTGTGACAGCTATGGAATTATATATTGCTAAACTTTTATCGTAGATTTATTCTAGAGTCGACGTTTTTTTTGTTCGAGAATGCTCGAATTCGATTAAACCGAGATGCCCTGAGGCGCCCGAGAATATACGTCGATTCCTGCCCGATGCATCAAATGCCATTGTATTCCAGCAGCGATGGATATCCGATCGTTCGAGAGCGTCGAAGCGCGTAAAAGGCAGTTTCATAAAAGTATATGTTCGAGAAAGCATGTTTCTTTTTTTTTTTTTTTTTTGGTTAAACGCCTTTTTATTATGAGTACCTTTTTAGTAAAATCAGTAAACGGAGTTATTTGGCAAATTATGAGCGTTTTTCAAAATAAAGCTATGCGACCGTTTGCCTTTTATCTGCTTGCTCGATGCATATAGTTAATATTTGAAAAATAATAAATTCGACATCGTCTCCGAATTCCAGGATTTGGGCAAGATTATAAAGCCAAATCTAGGAAGATTATCGCCAACTTATTCGGTCGACCTATCTGTAGCTTAGGTTTTAATGGTAGCTGATCTGTATTTAGTGCGAGATTGATACCCGTCAGGACGAGATTAGGGTTGGATGGAGATCAAAGCTAAATAGTTCATCCCTAACCAATAAAATTATGCTCTAGACTTGGAGTATCGTAGACTAAATCTTGTAAATGGTCTTTATGGTGACCTCATGAGATCAAACAAACTTTAAATGGATTGATTCAGTGATCTTGAATTTCTATACTTAACCGGCGTAGTCTGTTAATGACGGATTTTATATTTTTGACCTTGAACTGAGGTTAATCATGACTTTATCGAGTCAATGGATTTCTGGATTCGGGTTCATAGACTGTTAAAATCTATAGGTATCCTAAGTTCGTTGGCATTGGAGATGAATATTGTAAGATTGACTTTAAAATTGGCCGTTTATCATGACATCAAACGTAATCCAGATCCAGATTTGCATTGGGCAATGTTCGAAACATAAGCTATGTCTAGTCTCTTGTGCATTACAGCTTAGAGGGAAATCTGATTCTGTATTAGGCGAACTGCTTACAAATATGCGACTAAAATGACTTAAAAGTTTCGAAGTGTCGGAAGAAGGCTGAAGAAGGGTCCCCGAGTATCTGAGTAAAATATAATCATCATAATGACGAGAACAACATGGCAGTGAAGACCCGACGGTGATTTTTTCAAACGTAACAATTTCTATTTTTCAATTGTAAAAGAGTTATTATTTGTAGCAAGTATTCAGTCTTGAAAAAAATTACAATTTACCAGTCATAGTTGTGTCAGTAATGAAAGTTGCAACTGTTACTTGTCAATTGAATTGTACTTTTGTCGATTACCCATATACAAATTAATAAATATTTTTTATTGGTCTTACAGTCCAATCAAATTGATTGGACTGTAAGACGAATAAAAAATATTTATTAATTTGTTACTTGTCAAATTCATTTCATGACATCGGGCACGGGCAGATACTTGTAGACAAGGATAGGGTGATCTGATCATATTTTTTTAGCCCATCCACCGTCTATAGGGCCAAAATTCATAATTTACAGAGTAAATTTATTTTTTTTTATTACTGACAGTGTGTATTGCATGGACTTATACAAATCTTCTGTTACGCGATGTTTTTTTTACTCCGTGTCATCCTTAATACGAAGTAAAAGTTTCTTGCATGAGTTCAGATGAAGATAGAGTAGTATGGAAGTCCCATCAGAGTATCTTTTCCGACGAAGATGTGGATTTAAGATCAAACTTCAAACTAAAAATGAACTTGTACAATTTAAAAATGCACCAGATCAAAATTGTCGACATTCGTTCGTGGTAACAGTGGCGAAAAATAGATATAAGGCTAAAAATGTAAGTGGGAGAAGGAGGCAGACGCGTGTGTTACACAGACTAAGTAACACACACATGACCGCACAGCGAGTGCGAGAGAGAGAGAGAGAGAGAGAGAGAGAGAGAGAGAGAGAGAATGAGAGACTGAGCGAGCTCCGGCAATCAAGCTCGGGGGGCTGTTCTGCCGGGGCGGCACGTGCCCGACGGCGGGGAATTAATATTACTTACATATGTCCAAGCGATCGTTATATGGCCCTCGACCGTTTTGCGGTCGGTCGGGCGTGCGCGCTCCGGCACAAGGTGGCGCGACGGCGACGACAAACTCGGAAGACTCGAACCCGTTCGACCAGTACATAGGTACATTTATATACGTATTCCGAGATATGTCGGATAACTGGATTCTCCAACCCTCCTCTGCCCCCCCCCCTATAACCAGTGTGGAAATTAACGCCTCGTAACCGCTTTTACATTTCGATTAATTTCACGCTTCCTCCACACAACCTTTGCCTATATATATATATATATATATATATATATATATATATATATATCTTCTTATTTCTTCTGATTAATTTTTCGATTTCGTATGTACGCCTGATATTGACACTTCATCAGAATTAACATTGTCCAATCTCGAAGTAAGGGGTGATATTAAGGAGGTAAGCCTCTTTCACCAGAGTGAATAGAGAAAGAGAGAGAGAGAGAGTTCGGTTCAATGTAATTTGTTTCGAACATAATTTTTCGACAACGGACACGTTCGCGGTTCCATGAACATCTAATATTATTAAAATTTTACTCACGCCCTCTAATGAATTTGTCAAAATCACTTTCATTTGGGGCTTCTTCTTCTTTTTTTTACCCCATTATCTGAGAAATACCGTAGTCATCGTAAAGGATTAAGGCGATGCATTAATCATTAGTCACCGCGAGGCGATACTGAAATGTCTGAATTCCCTTCATTTCCGCCTTATGGATTTTCTTCTTTTTTTTTGAATATTTGAAGAATGAGGAATGAGTATATATATATATATATTCACAAGATTTTTTATTATTTACAAAAGCAAATGTTTCGTAAGTTCTGGTTAATAGTAAACATATAGTTTGCAATTCCAAATCGGGTCAGACATTTTCTGCACATATGATAAATTTATTACATAAGTCAACATATATAGCAGGTGATATATATCTATGAGTGGATTATCACGCTTATACTTATAATGCAAACGGTCAAGTTCATATATGTGTACGAGTAAAGAATGTTCGACAACAAGATTGACGTTGATGCGCGACTTGCATCGACTGATCCTCCAAAATATCTATTCTATATAGGGTCATGTCATCGATTAAAAAATTTCACTGCATACGCAGGGTTCGCAATTTAAATAAATAATATAAAAATATATATTTATTTATTTATTTATTTATTTATGTACATTCAATATATTTAAATATTGTCATCCGTGACGAAATCAGGAATTTCCCGTCCGTGCGCGAGTGCTTTCGATCAGCGCATGTCACGTACAGCACACGCGAGGCCCGCTGATTCGGTAAAAAGGTTTTATCTATCTCTCTCTCTCTCTCTCTCTCTCTCTCTCTCCCTGTCTCTTTTTTCTTCTCCTCTTTCTCTGCTTACCTCCCCGCGCGCACTGGCCTCACACATACGCAGGCTCGCTCTATCCGCTGCGGATGAATCACGTCCCCTCCCCTGTTCCTCCTTTGCCCTTCCAAAGAGTTGCGTGTCTGCGCATCGCATTTGGCGCACGCGCAATACCTGCGTGTATATATATATATATATATATATATATATATATATATATATATATACGTATACTTGGATGTGGGTGCAGTCTCGGTTAAGAAAGAAAATGTACTCTGCGAAGACGACTGGAGGAGGGCGAGGCAGATGGAAAAGAGAGGGAGAGAGAGAGAGAGAGAGAGACAAAGAGGGGGGCGGCGGCAGAGGAGGGTGGCACACGAGAGAAGAGAAGAAAAGGGAGATACTCGGAAGACACACAGGATACGTGTGCGTGACTCACGGCTAGTCATATTTTCGAGCATACGTTATCTCTCCCTCTTTCTCTCCCCTCCCCTCCCCCCGCCCCTCTTCCGATAATTCCCACTCGTCGTATTATTAGAACCGCGCACCTTTTTTTTTTTTTTATAGGATAACGATATTTCGGGCTCCATTTCCGTGACGGACCGGCCAAAGTTGCATTATAACCGCGGAACGATTTTCAACGGGGCCAGCGGCGAGGTGGAGGAGAGCTCGCCAAAAAATCAATCTGAAAACCGTAACGAAGACAGGACTCGCGGAAGAGAGTTTAATAATTGCGTAAGACGTTTCTGATCGTCGTTCATAACTGTAAAGTAATCGATACTATTGCCACTGCGAGAAAACAAACAACTGAAGCGTGGCTTGTGAAATTTATTTATGATTAATTCTTATATCTATAATAGTCAATAGTTCTATAATCCTTATAATTTTGCTAACATGATTAAATGTGTTACATTATTTTTGTCTCTCGCTCTCCTTTTCAAATATATATATAATAATTGTTTACTCGTTTTCACGGATCGGCGATCACAGAAGTTAATGATTATATCTAAGTTTGAATTTTGAATCATCGCATCGTAAAAAATCGTAAAAAAATATCTATATATGCGTTCTAGGTTGCACTTTTCTCTTCACCAAGTCTAAACTTTTTTCACGGCAAAACTGCCACCTTTTTTGTTCAATTTTTTATATGGTTTTTATCTGAAAGATTTTAGACTTTCAGCAAAAATTTCAAAATTAGTAAATGACATATATTTAGTCAAACATATTTTCAATTTTTTATACCTTAAATTTCATATACCTTTAAAAAATTGTTGAAAAATCGTATAATAAAAAAACAAATTATTATACGAAAGTATGTTTTGAAAAATCTTTCGAACTTAATTACTTAAATCTAGTTTTCGAAAAAAATTTTATAAATTTATAAATATATATATATATATATATATATAGAGAGAAGCACTTTATATCCTGAAATTCGTCATGGAATATTAAGATTCATATTAAGATTAATATTAATAAGAGCCTCCGCCTTTTTTTATGTCGAAGATCGTCAAATTCTACAATTCTCGATCTTGTGTCTAGTCTTACTTTTGAGCTGGATCACGTATAATAAAAACTAACATCTTTACCTCATATGTCAGTTCAAATAAAAAAAAAAAAAAAAAAAATAGGGCAATTCATGCAAACAAACGTTGGACACATAATTATGTTCACAACCGAGGAATATAAATCTCCGACAAAAATAATGATTCCTTCTAAAAAAAAAACTTAAATTCAGAAACTATGATTAAAGGTCTGGATCCGAAATTCGGTCAATTAATCGTATCCATCGGTTCTTTGATTTCCTGAAGTTTCGTTGGTCTTTCGCTCGTTTTTTCCTAGACTTCTTATGATTTTCGAATCAAAATGAGATCTCCTATATATATCTAGACAATCCAGCTGTATAACTCAGTTAAAGTATACACATTGGTATTCTGATATAATATATATATTATTATATTTTTTACAGTTTTATTCTTTGATTTACGCTTAAATTTTCAGGAAAAGAGAATCTTTGACTTTCGGGCGGCTTTAGCCTCCCCCTACAAATTTTCGAACTCAGGGACAGCGAGGGAGGCCGAATCTTGCCGGCTCCCCCTTCTATGCGATCCCTGAAAAAAGCTGAACTTATATCTCATTTATATATATATATATATATATATATATATATATATATATATATATATACTCGTATATTAGCGAGTTCTATTTATCGACGTCCACGAGTCTCGTTCACGCATTAATAATAATCGCATGCAATTACAACGAGTGGTGGTGATGGCGGCGAATGTTGTCTAGTTAATATATATATATATATATATATATATATATATATATATATATATATATGTTTGTAGTATCTCTTTATTCCCGCAGCTCGTTGATAAGCTAAAACGGCGTTTGCAGTTATATACATAGGTGTATATATATATATATATATATATATATATATATATATATATATATATATAAACGCGAACGCGCGCACAACTATATATACACATATGTTTACGCTGAAATAAATGGGAATAGGTGAAATTACACAGGCGCAGACGTACGCGTATGCGCGACATATATTCTTGGCTATTATTTATTTAAAAGAGAGCCCGTGGAGGGTATGCGTGTAATTAGTTGCGTTCCGCGTCGTTTATAGGGTGAAACGATGTATGGCACTGTATACCTATACATGTGTTTTGTGCATGTGTGTGCGTGTGTGTGTGTACTTAGGTATTATATAGACCAGGTACATATATATGATGCTCGGGCATGAAAGAGCTATAAATATAAATACTCTTGGCTCTTTAATTGTTCCCGCGTACGATGTATTTATACGTGTAGATATATATATATATATATATATATATATATATATATATATATATATATATGGATTTGGGGAGGGGGCGGGTCGTATTATGCTGTAGCTGACTTTGGGAGATTATAGGGGGAATGGGGAGGGATTCGTTGAATGATAAATCGATTACTACGATCCTTCATTATTGGATAATCCAACGGCGCGCCTCTCTCGGCCTATTCATCTCAATTATAACCGAGCTCTCTATTATTCGATAATGTGCATTATAGAATAATTGATTCCTATTTGATATATGTATACATAGACTTCTTTTTTAGTTTGTCACATTAATAAACTTTTTAAATTACGCATTCGATATTATAATAGTGTATGATGCATCGGTAATATTATAATTTTATATCAATCAATTTCCCAATACACATTCAGCTTCAAACATGAACATAAGATCATTATTGCTATTTATGCGGCGAATAGAGATGTATGAATTACGACGACGAAGAAACAGTTTGAAATTTGAAGTTATGATAATTATATACTTATGTATGATAAATCAAATTATAAACTGCTATATCATTCGATTTGTAAATTTAATCCAAATCTATTATTGCATCAGAAATTTAACGTCAATAATGTGAATATATAAGTTAAAAAGTCATTGAATATCATAGATTAAATTCGATTTCGAACCTTCAAATCGACGGAGGGACATGCGATCTGTAAATTAAATTCATGATTCGATTAAACGAATTTCAAAAATCTTCTGAGATCTGATAAAAATAAAATAATTTATAAACTTGGCATTGAGAAATTTGGAGACAAATCTTCATATATTTATAATGTGTACGTATATATATATATATATATATATATATATATATATATATATATATATATATATACATAAGAGTAAAAAAGTTCAAATCGAAGACTCACTCTTATCGACTTTTCCCTCTCTCTCTTTCAAGCTATCTCCTTCTCTCTCTTTCTCTCGATCTTCTCCAAGTTTATCGGAAGTCGGGCCGCTGCGATGAGTCCCGCAGCCTCTCCCTCTATCCGAGTGTCTCCCCCTGTCTCGGCTCTGCTCCGTCTAACGTCCGGCGATCTTTGCGCGTCCGCGTATTATCCGGCCGGGCGTCTCCTCGGAAACTGAGGCGCGCGCGGTTCATCCTCGGCCCGTTGCATCGCAGCGGCCCGCGCGAACGGCGCGGGCCGTATATTATGATAATATTATACGGAGGCGCTCGGCGCCGCTCCAGTTTATCGACCAATGGGGAGCGGGGTGCGCGAAATGGAAGGAGAGAGCGAGAGGGTGACCCAAGGGTTGACACCGTGGCCAAACCCTTTTTGCCCTTCTCCGAGCGCGCGGTCTACTTTCGCGCGCTCATTTAAATCTATATATATCAAATCATGAAGCAGACCGGAGGGTCCGTGTGATAGAAAGAGAGAGAAAGAGAGAGAGAGAGAGAGAGAGAGAGAGAGAGAGAGAGTAAGTCAGAAAGAGAGAGGTGATTTACTTCTCTGTTATTCTTTTCATTTTTGATTATTTATTGATGTCATAGGTTAAAATTCCAATAAATATTCTATAATTAATAACAAATTAGGTTTTTGAAAGTGTCACGATGGAAATGAATGAGGTATAAATTTTTTTCAGACGTTTGTATGTTACAGTACATATAAAAACTTTACACGAGTATATGTTTTATTGAAAAGACAAAACTTCTGAAATTTATTTTATTAGTTCGGTAAAAACATTTCCACAATATTCAAAATATTTTATGAATTATCTCTAATCTAGACAAAGAATACAGATTCATAGCGATTTTAATAATTTCATATAATTTATTATATATATATATATATATATATATATATATATATATATAAAATTAGATGTACATTAAAAACGTTTGTAAAATATACAAATACCTGTCATCAAAACAGTAATAATGCGAAAAGGTCCGTACGATCATGTAAAGATTATAGACGCGCATGCACGGCAATACTCGTTAAAAGTCATCGAAAAGATTTCAAATCCGATACGAAAGAGTCTTTCAGCATATACGTCTACTTTTATAAAGAATACATATCTTATATGCAGGTACACACACGCGCGCGCGCGCGCACACACGCACAAAATATTATGTACATATATACACACACACGCACGAGTGTACATACATACATGTACTATAAAATCTGCAACCGCGCGCTTATGAACGGGCGATGCGATAATAATGCGTGCACCAAGTGTTTGTTTTTTTCCGCGGATATTAAATCTCTATACACCTCCTCGACCGACCTCCCCCCTCGCGGTTAATCGCACGACAGGTGATCCCCTCCCCCCGCCCCGCCGTTTCGCCCGCGAGACCTGTCGTTTTCCTCCTTTCGCTCCCATATCGTTTTCCTTCGCACGCCCTCTTCTTCCTCTTATACTCCTCCTCCTCCTAATTTTCTACCTTCGATATAAAACCTGTCCGTCCGGCCGTCGTTGCGATACTCTCGCGATATTCGTATCTGCGCGCACACACGCCCACACACACACATACATACATATAAATACAGAAAAAGAAGAAGAAGAAGAAGCTCGAGCGACGGAAATAATTTTTATTTTCTATGTATGTACTATTATTGTTTTAGACATTGGACATACGCGCGACAACGTGACTCACGCGCGGGAGCGCGAAATTATAATAAAAATATATATTTACGCGACGCTCTATCATGCTCTCTCTCTCTCTCTCTCTCTCTCTCTCTCTCTCTCTCTCCCTCCCTCCCTCTCTCTCATTTAACCGCTTGCGATATAATAATGTATTCACATAATAGAAACGTTAAAAGCGCGCGGCAGCGTAAAAAGCGACCGATATGTTTTTTTCCGAGCTCTTTATTTTTCTTGGTATATTAATAATGCTTGAGGACGCGGTAGTAAAGATCAATTAAAAAAAAAAAAAAAAACGATTGCCGCAGATACTACATGATCTTTTTACGAGGGATTGTAATATATAATAACGTTAAATGAATTCTATACTTGTACGTTTAGGAACCTGGCGTACCAGAAGAAAATTTGGATTTTACGCCCTGATGTGAATTCTATGCACGGTGGAATTTTATTTACTATACGTACATGAAGGATATGTGTAAAATTACACTTTACCCTCATTTACACGTATAATCTCTTGTAAAAAATATCGCCTATACGCAACTCGAACGCGATATTGCATACTGTGTTTATGATATATATATATATATATATATATATATATATATATATATATACGCTTTCAACGCGAGATCAATGTACAATTGTATATGTGTACTGTATATATATATATATATATATATATATATATATATATATATATATGCAAACGTAAAGTAACTTTTCAAATTTTTTTGAAACTTTTTATCTCATTTTTAATTTTGCACAATTCAAAAATATTGATACCTGTACGATTACATAAACTGCTTATTTTACATTGTCTCTTAAAGTATTGGGCTCTAAAGATTGGGCACAAAGTTGTAAATTCGCATTTTACATCCACGTTCCATCTTTTTCTAAAAATCTTTTCGCACGACGATTATTGACGCTTTATAGAAGATCCTACTATGTCTCATATATATATATATATATATATATATATATATATATATATATATATATATATTATTATGAGATTGCTCGTTTATTTGCTTATGTTTTCACCGTTACGCGGGTAACTTTGCTCTTTTTCGAGAACTATATTTCTTTTACCTCCTCTATTATTCCTTTCTATCATGAATCACTTTTAACTTTTTTTATGTCCTCTTTTCTCATTTCCTTCTTGACTTCGAATGCCCCCAATTGGTTTTCACTTTATTAATTTCTTCAGTCATTAGGGCCCGCGGTAATATTTCTCAAGTGACAATATTATATTTCTCTGTACCTCTGTTTTTTTTCCAGTTTCTTAAGTTCCTTCTATAATTATTGTCTTGTACACGGTGGATCTAAAAGCTTCTTATACCTTCTTAAAAACTTCTTTCACATGAGAATGTTATACATACATAGATGAATTGAGCTTTTCATATTTTTCACAACTTAAGATAGCATATTTCGAGCTTCTGACAAACGTATACGCTGAAAAAAAGTCTGTTATCAAGAAAATGGTTTCTTGACTAGTTCCAAGTAAATTATTTTCGTAAATTGAGAAAATATAGTCTTAAATGACGGAAGTATTTACTTAAATCTATTTAATATTTTCTTAATTGAAGAAAACGAGTAAATATTTACTGGAGGTCGGAAAATATTTTTTTTTTTTAGTGTACCATTCGACGCGCTGTTTTTTTTCCAATCTGCCTCAGTGGTAGGCCCACATTGTCGCGATTTTCTATATATACACAGTGAAGCATTTATACGCGCGCCATTGTCTTTTGTTTCCGCGCGCGAAATTGCCTTACAGTTTTGCCATTTACGTAAACGCTTTTTAGATAATTTTATTTTCCTCTTTTCAACTCTCTAGATGTGTGTGTGTGTGTGTGTGTGTGGGTGTGTGTTATTCACGTTTGCGGCTAATATGTGTATAATTTCGAATGCGGTTGCTCGAGAATATATTATAATATGCGACTGCTGCGTGCGCGTCTTCGAGCTTTTTTTTCTTTCGTCACCATATATAATGTACTTAACTAAATATTTATATATATATATATATATATATATATATATATATATATATATATATATATAACTGAATATTAAATGCTCGGATGAATTTCGGAAGTATGAAGACCTATATATGCATAATTCACGTACAATAAACCGAAAAAACATTATTCGTGAAAGAGGATTTTTTTTAATTCTTATAAAACGTATACTTAGTTTTGTCGAAGATATCCGATTCTATATCTTTAAAAAACAGATTGGAAACTAGACTTATATTTAACGATCTTGCATTATACATATTCAAGAATGTTAATTTTTGACCAGTGCAATAATTTTGAATTTTAAATTTTGCATATAAATCTAAAATGCAGATTCGTTTTACTTCATGTATACTTTTTAACAGATGTTCCAATATCGAAATTTGATACATATTAGTGTTTTGTGCTAAAGAATCAGAGTTTGTAAGTTTTATGAAACTTTTCGAATCAAGTTATTCAATGCCATAATATATTACACGAAATCAAAGATTGACATATGTTAGTCATATAGAATTCCTTTTTTATACAAGCATTCTTACATCAATATTATAATGATAAAATTAATTTTAAGGTCAATTTTACTGTATTAAAAAAAGATTTCGGGTAAAACTTTAATATCGGATTTTTTATTAATCCAAAATTCAATGTAATATATTATTGACAAAATTAAAATTCAATATAATATACGTATAAAGAAAATCAAACATTATTGTGTTGATCACAATTCATAAAATTCGATTTTTAGCCCAGTAACCATATTTGAATTTTAATTAAATCCATTAGTTATTATTATAGTTACTATTATTGCTATTAATTTGTGTTTTTCTGTACAATGAATCTAGATAACGAATTTTTAACTATGTACTACGAGGATGAAGTTCGTTTCCATTAGAAAATTATAATTAATCCATCCTCTTGACACGTATACATTAGATATTGCAAATTGATTAATCTATCAGTCAGAATTAATTAATTAATTAATTCAGAATTAATCGTACTATACGAATTAAACGACAATAACAAAAGTGTATTATATATTATACACACGTATGTCTATTCACCCGCGCTGCCGCACCGAACTGGACGCTCGCTACTCGCGCTATATATAGGTATATATTAATATATATTGCTCGATCAATGCGCCCTCGCGCACGAGAGAGAGAGAGAGAGAGTCGGACGAACGACGCGGCTCGGCGGAGTGGTGGGGGGGGGGGATTGTCGATGCTGCGCGCGCAGAAAAGAAGGCTGGACCATCGGGCGTGAGTGCGGAGACGATGCTCGGCGAGCGGCTGCGGGCAGCCGAGGGGCGGGAGGGAGGAGGAAGAGCGCGCGCTCCCATTGGCGGGACGACCCGGGCCATTGGGGGGGGACGGGGGGGGAGCGAGGAGTCGAGAGCGTCGTTGGCCGCGGGAGCGCAGCCTCCGCAGCGATCCCGCGTATCGTCGCCGCATGCCGCGCGTCATGTATTTATGCACGAAGTGCCGAAGTCTATACGAGTATTATGCGTCGTGGTCGCGGAACGATTGTCCACTGTGGTGTTGACGGCGAGGGGGGGGGGGTGGTAGCCAACGGGATCTCGCCAAACTTAATACTAAAATCAGGGTCGTAAGCTGTAATCTACGTTCTGTAAGATGCATTCGTAATCGTTGTGATTAAAATTATTTTATGATCAAATAATGGAAAATGCAGGAAACGGAGAAAAAATGCAGGCCAATTGAATTTTTCGTTTTAGAAACCTCTTATTCTTTTTATTATAAAATTATATTTTATACGTCTTAATCCAATATTAATTCCATGTTCTATTTACATCTGGTCCTGGATCTTAAAAGGTGACGACGATTGTCTAAAGTCCTTTTGATCTTCCAAGATTACTGATGTCTTCCTCGAAGACGTTATACTTAACAAAAACTTTCAATCGCGTTTAAAAAATTTCTATTCTGTCCATTTTCAAAAAATATGTTGTATTTGCACATTCTCTAATTATAAGAATGTCTGTGAAATTTTATAGTTTTTCAGAAAAAACTCCTATGTTCATAACAAAAAAACTGGCTTTTGTTTGAAATATAAACGCCCTCCTATCGTAAAAAATAGTTTAGATGCAGACAACTGCACAAATACTGAATTCTATTATAACTTGTATTATTTTTTTTTTAATATTAATGTCTCTTGATAAGGGCTATTCTACGGAAGCTGAATCACTGACAGTAAAATTATTGTTTGCACTGTATTTAGTAACGATCATTTAAAAATAGCCAAATTAATTGATTGATCAAACATAAATAATTTTTATTAGACAAAGCATATTAAGAATCGTTAGTCAGTATTGAAGCATGAATTTTTTATCAATTTTGTCTTTTAATGCTAAAACCGCTTTCTTAGAGTTTAAAAGCGAAAGGCATTAAAAAAAAACATCCTCGAAAGTATAGAAATCAGTGCCTCCCAATCTTAGAGTTCTACAACTATACGAGCATGAACTGTTTTGTAAAAAAAATATATATTCTTTTTATTTAGGTTCAATAATGGATGTGAGCATTTCATAAAAATATCTTGACTTCGCCTATAATTTAAGGGGGCTGAGCCACCTGCTCCATGACCACCTTATCCAAATTATTTAAATAGTTCCATTCTCAATAAAAATAACTTATTTCCGCACGTCATGTATTTTTATTTCTCCAGAGACAAAATTTTTTTGTAAATTGAACATATGGCCTTTTATTCAAATCAATAAATTAGTCTCATTAAACATTTCAGATTTGTTTCTGTTAAAGTTATACGAAAATAATATGTATATGCGCTGTATCCACGCACGGTACAGCGACAGAAGTGCAGCAGGAATCTATAAGATCTTTTCTATACCTGCACTCTTATGGCATTCCCCGCACGTTTGCCTGTAAGAAGGAGGAGCAACTTTTCCGGAGGACTTGACAGTATCTATACAACCGTCCAGAAAGCGACATCGCTGCAGCATTATATTTACTTATAAAGATTGTTAATTTATCAGAAAATATATCAATTATTATCTTACATAGAACACTAATCTGTATGTATACAATAAATAAAGAATAAAATCCTACAGTTTTATTTGGTCATATTGTTATTATTGTTTTTTCATATATATATATATATATATATATATATATATATATATATATATATTCATCATATATATAATTTATTTGCTACAGTAGAGGATTGAGACAGAGTCGGTAAATGATAAACATTTTTAGAGACTGTTTAATGCACAATATCAATTTTTCCCCTATTAAAGAAATTATAACGATTGAAATAAATTGAAGATAAAAGACAAAAATATTATACGTTATTAAAAATATTATATATGTTTGTATTTGATATATATAATATATATATACCAAAAACACTATTCAGCGAGATTATATTTGCTCATTTCAACAACACATTGTGAATGCTATATAAACAAAGCTCATGAATATATTATTATCTTAATTGAGGGGTGTATATAGTGCTGTTCATACCTATCCTCATTCTATATAAATATCACGATTTTGAATTCAATGGTTATAGCAGCTCAAAAAAATATATATATATATGATAACAAAGGAAGGATACTTGAATGTAAGAATCGCGCGAGGGTCAGATCTTCGTAGTTCGTATATATTTTATACATATATGTAAGCTCCCGATCCTGCGTGATTCAGCGGGAATTCGCGAGAAGGCTGACAAAAAACGAGAAGCGAGAATAAGAGAGAGAGAGAGCCGCTCTCGTCTGTGTCCACGGTCCCCTTTATATATATTTGTACATGGATATCCCGACGTTGCCCGGTCGTCGGAGAGCCGGAAATCAAGGTAAAAACTAATGCTATACGTATATATATATATACCCCAGCGAGAGATGAAGCATAGGCGTTGCTATATGTATACATAATTACGTATTCACCACCGGACGCACCGGAAAGCGGGCGCCGCGTACAATTTTTCTCCCTCTCCTCCATCTTTCGCCGTACAATGACGCGCGCTGCTCCCGTCTCCGTTATATTTACGACGCGGAAATTTCGGGGCACACGTGTAATGCGCGTCGTATACGCTCGTCGCTCGGGTTCCGCGGGAGATCCTCCGCGTGGGCCTTCAACGCTCCTGCGCCACCGGGGCGGGGCGACGATCCGCGCGGGCGAGATGCTCTATAACTGTAATATGATGGGCGGGCGACGAGGTCACGTACAAAGTTCATCGGGTCTTATTATTGTATACGTGGTATGAAAAATAGAAGAGAATTCGGGGCCTCTCGCCGAGATAACAGGCTAAGAGTAATTTAAAAAAATCCTGATTTCGAATGAGTTAAGAGGTATATTTGTCAGCGACATAAATGTATGATTTCCAATGATTTCAGATTTATTGCTAATATTACGCAGGTGTTTCACGCTGTTTTTCTGTAAAAAAAAACAATTTGGCAATAATTTCACACGAAATCAATCAATTTCACGCGTTATTGCCATAGTGACACAGATAATAAATTCTATAGCCAGATGGGTTCAGTTAAAAAACGTCTCGTCTCCATATAGGTTCCCTGCAATTTTCGGAATTTAGCTGCTGTCTCGTCGTACCTATTGGATTTGCTTTTGCGCTACAATCCTGATTTCTTTCCTCCTTCGATTTTGTTCCCATCGTTACATTAATATATTTTGTAGATGTATGCGATTGAAAATCCAAAATATGTTATAGAAAGTGCTTTGTTCTTTGATGAAAAAATTCGATGTACAATTGTAACTTTCAAAATTAATTGGAAATCGTTTTGAAATGATGTATATATATATATATATATATATATATATATATATATATATATATATATATATCTATACATATAATTTATTATGTATGTATCTTAAAATATATGCACCAGAGTAATTGTTTTTCAGTGATAATGAAAATCACGATGAAAATGAATCGGTGAATAATATATCGAATTTCAGTTTAGAGTGTTTTATAGCGAAATATGTATATATATATATATATATATATATATATATATATATTTATATTGACATTTGAAATGATATAAAAAAGCACGAGTCTACTATTACAAGAACAATTAAGTTTTTTCCCGTGTAAAAATTTTAGACGCGATGATCCTTGCTTTTATAACGGAATAGAATTAAATTTCATGGAACTGTACACACATAGGTAAATACAGCTATATATGAAATAGGTAAATCTAGCATATCTTGAATATCTTTGAATTTTCGATTTATTTTCATTCTCGATTGGAATGATCTTTTAGTTGAAACGCTTTAAGTATTAATTTAAGGGAATCCATTCGTGATTCCAGACAGGAATCGCATAGTTTTTCCAATATCTGTTTCTATAGATACCGTCCAACAATACTTTATCTATCGTTCGAGCAATATAAATACCCATCCTGGACGACGTGCCTCTCACTAGATAAAATAGGAATGGCTTTTAAGGATGCAAATTTTTATGTAACGATTCGAGGAATTCGAACGAAATCCTCTGGAAAGTTGAAACATTTTGTTAACAATATCAATAATTACGTAAATGATTTTATAGACGTGCGTAATTACAAATTCGCACATTCAAACCTCGCACCGACCATGCAATATAGATATTTCTAAAAGTTAGAAGAAGAAAAAAACGTTCGCCCCGCCCTTGCAATATTCTACGCGCGTTTACGTTCGTGTATTCGCGTGTCTTGTGCGCGTAGCCAAAAGTGGTCGGAGCGGCACAAGTCAGGTATATTTACTCGAAGTCTCTCTTGCACACACACACACACACACACACACACACACACATATATATATATATATATATATAAACCTGCGCGAATCCGGATTGTGGGTACACCCAGATACTTCCGCTCTTGCATTAAATAGCTCGCCGCCTCGTTGCTCGACGGACTTTCTGGTTTGACGCGGTGATTGCCGAAATATATATATATATATATATATACACATGTATATATAAATATGCAAGGCGAAAAAGACGGGCAGCCCTGACGTCTCGCGCGCGGCCGGTTTTTCCGGGTCGCGGCGTCGCGTATAACTGCGTTATACGGCCGCACGCGCCCCTGCAGTGTCGGACTGACTGATCGTCCCGGTTGATACGGCAATATGTGTGCGTGTGTGTGTGTGAGTAAGCGACGCGTTTCGCGTTGATCTCTCGGATTCTTGATCCTCCCTGTTCCTCTGTGCAATTATACAATTATACACGATTAATTGGACTGCTGACGTGTTTTTATCGTCCGTGATTTAAATCGACAAATTTGATACAAGCGATATAGGTCCAGTGTGTTAATATTGCAATTTAACCGAGGTTCAGTTTTTTTTTTCGTTCGTTTTTAGCCGAGCATTGAAGAAGCTAATGGAATTATCTTTTCAGATATTTCATATATATATATATATCGTTAATGAAAATTTTTTGAATGCGTATGGTATTATGGATTTTAAAAGAAATTTCGAATTGATTTTTATAATTCGATTATTAGAAATTTCGTTCGTAACAAATTCTAGATAAAGTTACATTCGTTCGAAAAAATGTAACAAATCGCGCTTTTTAATGATATTTTTAACAATGAACTAATTAACAAAAATCATTTTCCATCCACTTTAATGCATGATTTTGTTGCAATCTATCATACTTATATAATGCTTGTGATTTTCTATGCGTTAATCCTAGCGAACCGGGCTTAAAATGCTATTTTCATAAGGAAATCCGATGAAAACCCCATATAAAAATTGCGTTAATTTGTTCAATTCAACATACTTATTAAGCGTACCTCGACGTCCAGCTAAATTGAACAAAGGAACGAGCTATCTATTTTTTACGCTGTCAATGTTACTTTACAATTTCTGCTTTGATGATCTGAAAATGATGCATTAATATATAGTCAATTTTAAAGATTATGCACGAATAACGATTTAGCATATTATTCGGATCAATGAAACTGTATAATCGTTGCAAATGATTTTACTGAATATGAATTTTATTTTCTTCGCTATTCGAAGCGTTTAACGCTAAAGTTCGTCTTTTATTTCGAGGTCTAGATTTTCTTTCTGCCTAGAAAATTCATAAAGTGTAAATACGTAATTTCTTGAGAACGGGCTCGTACTCGAAAATAACCAAAAAGATTCGTCTCGTGTATCCTCGCAATGAAGAATTTAAAAAAAAAAACAAGAAATGACAGTTCATCTTGCTCGTTTTTCATTTCCTTGCATATCCGTGTATGAGTTTAGAGTAATGAGCGACGTAAAGTTGCAAGCTTCCGTAGATTGTCAATATATACATCTATATATATATATATATATATATATATATATATATATATATATATATGCACCTTGATCATAAACCTCCATAATCATCCTCTTATACTTCCTTCTATTTCCGGTATATGTATATGTATATATATATATAACACCGATCGCGCATTCCCGTGCGCTCATAACTCGCGCTCTACGGGACATCCCCTATAAGAGCGGGCTATACCTAATGCTTCCTTGGTATGATCGTCCCCCTTTACGCGCTCGGAAAAAAACATATATATATATATATATATATATATATATATATATATATATATATGCACGTGCGCGTTCGCGCGGCTAAATATATGCTAATTCGGAAAAACCGGTTCCCGCTCCGCAGCCGGGAGAGCCGGGGCGCAGTGTCCGCGCAGTTATACGCACGTTGGAAAGTGCCCGTACGAGACGCGCGCACCTTGCGATCCGCGTGTCCGAGGGGTTCGTCCGGTCGGCCGGGCCGCTCGGCCCGGCCCGTCCCGTCGGCCGGACGTTCTGCCCGGTCGCAGGTACCGCAGCGCGGCTGTCCCGGCACGGAGCGGCGCCTATACGCGTACGAGGGGTTCGGGGGAGTGGGGTGGGGTTGGGGGGGGGGCTCCGTTTAAATGTCCCTCTCTCGCCCTCGTTTGCATATACGCGGGATCGATTCTCTATCTCTCGCTCGCTCTACGTGTATACATGTACGTAAGCGCAGCGTGCAGCGGAGTTAGTATAATATATATATATATATATATATATCTAAGCGTATTTAGAAATGCGCGGCCGAGAGTAGCCTTTCGCGCCAAGTCCGTCCTCTTTTTCTCCTGTTTTTTTTTTTCGGGTGGCTCGTATATTACAGCCCCGTTATAGACCGTTGGTCGTTTCTCTTCCACTCTCTCGCTCGGACCCATTCGGAGGAGCCGTGATGTATCGCGATGCGTACGCGCGCTTATATCGCACGCCCCTCCGCGCGGAAGGAGAAGGAGAAGGACGAGAGTAATGTATAAGAGCCCGACGCAGAGGCGTCCGAAACGACGCGCGGCAGCGGCGTTCTCGTCCGAGAGGCAAAAAAAAAATCCTCTTTTTGTTTATCTTCGAAAGTTTATTGCCGCGCCAAGAAGGCCCGGGCGTGAGCCGATTGTCTTCCATCATCTGGGCTATATATATATACACGTATATTTAGGGATAATAGACACGTGCGATCGGCGAGAGAGCTCGTTATTTGTATTTAATTTTGTAGGTAGCAATTATTATTAAATTTATTATTTATTCTTTATTATTCAAAATTCGTTTTACATGTAGTTTTGCGTCAGTCAATTGGAATTGTGAAAAAAAATATATATATAACAGAAACAATAATAGGGTTTAACAATAACACGGAAGAATTAGAAAGTTCTAATGATATTTTTCTATCACGGCTGAAGTCAGATCTATTTTCATGTACCAGAGGGAAAAAATTTACACGAATACGGCAACCTACAATGTTCCAAGAAGCATTTAATTTACCCTCGGAATTTTCATCGAACTGTATTTCCAATTGTACCTAAGCGCTACCTTGAGAAATCTGATTTTACAGCGCTGGGACGTTTTGCTGCTCTAACTCCCCGATTTAGCCCGCAATAGAAATAAACGAAGATAACATTCATTAAGGACGAGTTTCAATGCGACGAACGCCGCGGCGATCTGCATATTTATACACTTACGCCTGCGGGCACAGAGCCCTGCAGTAATATGCGATAGAGTCCGTTTTCTGTCATCGTGAGCGCATAACGTATATATATATATATATATCGGTATACAAGTAGTCGCGGACAATGCAGGTCGGACGGGAAAGTAGATCAAACCGAAAACTCGAGTTGAGGGTCCGAGGCCGAAAATGCGTGGTCGTATGCGCGCGCGTGTGCGTCTCTGCCTGCTCCCCTCCCCCTCCCCTTCACGCCGAAGAGAACCGTTAACGTCCCGATAGATACAAATGTATGCGCGTATGCGCACCGAGCGAAGGTGCAACGCGCGCGTACATGCGCGCGGGACCTGATTATTACCTTTTTTTTTTTTTTCTTTTCTTACTTATACTTCCTCAACGGCCACGTATCAAACCTTCCCCGTCCTCCCTCCCCCCCCTCTCACTCGCAAAGGCGCAAAAAAGGGCAGCGCGCCCGCGTCGAGAAACTCGTATCGGGCCGACAAATTATCCGGCGCAAGACTCTTGGCCCGACCATTGGCCGATCGGTCACCGAATGGGCAGGCCCGCCTTGACTGCGCTTCGTACAAATATATACACTCGTACATACGCGCTCTCATGTATATATAGAGAGAAAACCGTTTTCGTGGCCCGCTCTCGTTCTAATTCGACTTTTTTCCCTCTCCTTCTTCTTTCACCTTCACTTCCGTCTCTCTCTCTCTCTCTCTCTCTCTCTCTCTCTCTCTACCTCGCTGTACGGAGGTAAAAGTCCGTTGCTCCAGTTAACAAAATGGAAGAGGTCGTCCTGCAGGTGAACGGTATATATGGATATATATATATATATATATATAGTCATCGTGGTTGAATTGCATATATAGATATATACGCTAAGGTTACATTTAACTGGCCGATGCGTGCGGCAGGCCGTCGTGAAATCGGCCGTTGGCCAGATAGGCGTGCAAAAGCTACGTCATCTTGTGTACGAAGGTAGAATGCGCCCTGCGTACGCCGGTGGAATGGGTAGACAGGGGCAGTTTTATATCAGTTCGAGCGACGCGATCCAGCGAAGATTCTCCGATGCCTGGTCGTCAGTTTCACTGACCATATCCACTGAAAATAAAGAAAAATTTACTAGAATTAGGTGGAGAATATAAAGATAAGAAATTATTTGTTTTCGATAATACAATTTAAACAAACGAGTATACTTTTATTCGCTCTCTCTCAGTCTCTAGATATATATAACGTAAAAAATATAAAGATCTCTATTAGATTTATGTCATGTATTTTTATTAATTATATTTTAATATTCGTCTGACTTAGAAGTATTCGCATAATTTTATTTAAAATTTCACACCGCCACACCCATAATATTGTCTAACATGATGTGTGTATATATATATATATAGACATTTAAATCCCAGCTATGGGTCGCTGTACGCGTATATCTATACGACAGTCCCTACATATCTAAGCATAAGAATTGGGATTTCTGCATCTGATTAGCGCGCCTGATCTAAATAATATCCCCAATGACCCCTCCGCGGCCGAACCCCTCGAGCGACGGAATGGAGTCCGTTCCTCGACGTGCGCGCCGCGTAAGGAAAGACTCCCGGTTGTCGCTCTCTCTCTCTCTCTCTCTCTCTCTCTCTTGACCCGCGGGCACTTTCCCATGCGAGCGGCGCTGACCCGAGAAGAAATCGTGTATAAATATATGGAGTAACGGTCAGCCCGCCCTTAATACAACGCGCACTCGGGACTCGGGCGCATTTTCGCCCTTTATCACTCGGCAATGCTGTCTCCCTCTCCCTCCCCTCAGTCCGAATTAAGCGAGCGCCTCGGTCCTCGGCCTGTATAAAAGAGGCGCCCGTACGGATTGACCGCGCACGCGAGCGGACACTGTCCAGGTATAAAACGACGCCGGGGTATACGGGAGCGCCGAGAAGGAGCAGAGAAGAAAAGGGGGGAGGGGAAAAAAATCGCTCGGCGCGCCGGCGATTCCATGGGAAATTCCCTTCCGGCCCCCCTTGCGACCGCTGGCCGGCGCAGGCGTACGAAGCGCGCCCGTGTATCTCTCTACGACCCTCCGCGGGGCGGCGAGGGGAGCCTCGTGATTTTTTGGCGATTGTGTCGACGCGGACGTGCGGCGGCGAGGAGGATGGGGGGAGGGGGGAGCGATGGATGGAGGATCGCCGCGCGGCCGTGCGTAGGTCCGAGCGGGTCATCCGCGGCCGGCTCGAGCTGGCCCGCGTGTGGGAAAAGTAAGCGGCCAGAGATTCGCCGCGTGGTCCTATGGATGTAATATGCATATACGTATACACGCGGACGCGCGCACACGCGCGCATGCACCCTTAATATGGACCAGCTGTCCATCAGCCTGTGCGGAAGCAAAGGTCCGAGAGATAAGATGATAGATACGTGTAGATTGTATTACACGCGTTTCGTATACATATATAGCTAATATGGTGTCAAATGTTGGTGCGGACGTTGGGTAAATATAATAAAATCGAGGAGTCGAAACGGGCACTTTCAAAACGATATTATTTCGTATGCCGCTGCGAAACGAGTTTTAATATATATATATACACGTACTCTTGACGCGGATCGGAATATGACAAGTGAATCGTCGATTCAAAAATACGTTGTGCAGGGTCTTTAATTTTTTGTTGTTTTATTTCGAATAATCGCGTAACATATATTTTTCATTTACGCATATACGCATATAAGTGGATTAAATATTCGATGAATGATATCAAATTTTTGTCGTTTGCATTGATATTGTCCTTGTTCATGCAAATTTTACGAAATTCAACCTCTTTGCCGAGATTATTCCCGGGTATATATATTTGAAGCGACGAGACATAATAGGATGGTAATAGATAAAAATTAATTAATTAAATTATCAAGCCGTATACTTTATAAAAAACATCTGTTCATTATGAAACTGCGTGGCATGGCCAATATTTTATAATTATTTACGTGAAATCTATGGAATTGTTAAAATTAATTTTCAAATCTTATTGCATGAATAATTGTATAATAATGTCATAAGAAAATAAATAAAAATCGATTACCATAGATCTACTTTTCACTTACTTTTATTGAACAAATATATCAGAAGGTTTTATTGACATACAAAAATTTTTACGATATACGTAGTATTGTTATAAATGTTAAATTCTTCAAGCTCGTTATGAATTCTTTTTAAGGTTGATATTTATTTTTATAGTAACAAATTTACCGTTACATTGTGAAATATTCAATTTTCCAACAAATGGTCGATCACTGTAATCTGCACCTCCTGTTACACTCGTTTTTAGGTTTCCAATCCAGCCTGTAACGATATTTTGGTGGAATTTGCAGTGCGCCGACGAAGACAAATTGAAGTTATACTTTCTCTAATTGCGAGCCAATAAAAATGCATTCGATTAACTGCTAAATCAGTGGTACCTTATTCATTCATTATACCTAACATTTTAGTAAAATGCATTGCCACTATATATAGTAGTCATTGATTGACGATAGATGACAAGCTTCATTTTCAGTTGTTAAAATTTATATTTAGTTTACAGTCTCTAGTAACATATTTATTACGTGATGGAGAATTCTTCTATGGTTTCTTCCATTCATTTGCGCCGTACCCCTCCACGCAAAATCCAAGCTAGAACCCTTCTGTTCGATTTCAAAGTGCTCGAACAGATTCGAGGTGTTTTAACAATTCGAATTGATCAAACCGTTAAAAAATCATGCGAGTCGTTCTATCCGATCGAATTGTTCGATGAGCTTGAGCATTATTTTTGAGTGGCTCGAATATTTCAGACGCTTTAATTGATCCAACTGCTTGAGGGAGTCACGTTTTCTCAACATTAAAGAAAATCCATATCTAATTTTTTCTTCTCTTTCTCTTACACATACACAGTCACAGACACACACACACTCACACACACGCACGCACGCACGCACGCACGCGTACACACAAACTTTTACATAAATACATTTCTGTTCAAATAATGCGCGATCAGCTCAATTGAACGGTTGAAAAAAAGTTGTTTTAAATAGGCTCGATTCTGATTAATTTCAAAGGTTTGAACGTTGCGAAAATCGGAAAGTTCCCGACCCTATAATTATATACGTATGTATATTCATATAAAGTGTGTATATTCCAGCTGGGAAAAAAATTGGGAAAAAAAGGACGCAAAAAAATTGTCGCCTATATGTTTTGTGTGTGTGTGTGGCTTCCGCGGCGCGTCTCGATAACGGTCGAGGTGCGCTCGCAAGCGGGCGCGATAGTCACCGATAAGTCGTTGCTTTTTCTCACGGATTTCGGCTTGGACGGTGTGTCTCGACCGCGAACGCGCGCACGCACGCACGAACGCACACCCCTATGTGTGTGTATACATATATATATATATATATATATATATATATATATATATATATATTTCTTCTCTTCTGTTATCGGTCACTCACGCAAACCGCCGTCGCCACCGCCGCGCGGACCCCGGCGGGGGGAGGGGGGAATCAGTAGCAGAGCGTCTCCCGGTCGCGCCGTGGTACAAATACAAATATATGTATTTCTAAATCTCGGGCGATATGTGTCCCGAGACCCCGACATTCCGCTCACGTTCACGCGGGTTGGCAATAATTAAAAAAAAAAATAGTATATTTAATATATGGCTTGTTTCGGTCTTGGAGAAGAGAATCGGCGAATTATGTCCCTCGGATGAGAAATATACTCGACGTGTGCGTACTTCTGGCTAGATACTAGTCACTACATTGAAAAAAATGTCGGTTATCGACTAAATGGTTTCTTGTTTTGTACCAAGTAAATTATTTTCTTGCATTGACAAAGTATTTACTTAAATGAGGGAAGTATTTACCTGATGCGAGAAGAGCCCACTTAAATCAAAACCACGTCGTCTTAAATCTAGTGAATATTTTCTTAATTTATGAAAATGATTTACTTGCCATCAAGCAAGTAATTATTTATTCTATATCCGAAATATTGTTTTCACTGTTTTGCTTCAGATTTCCTCATGTATGTAAAACTCGCTAGCTTCAAGCGAGATTTTCCTACGATTAGTCAATAACCATTTTATTTTGTTGATTATGATTTCGGACCTGCTCAGAACTTTCCATTATTTTTACCGATGTGCGAAGGGAGTGCGTGTTTTCTATCATCGAAATTTTACAAGTAGAAAGATTAAGTAAATGATTTAATTTCTATCCTGAATCTAGTCGGATTTCCTTAACTTTTCTCAATGTGAGAAAGAAGGGCGTATTTTCTAATTTAAAGTACACACACATACATACTCACACACAGAAAATATATTTTCGAATACATCCCGTAATAACGGACGTGTTGTCGCCAATTTTCGAAACGAACGCTAATTGATAATAAATCTACGCGGAACCAGACTATATATGATTATGATAAATTTTTGATTAGCATAAATTTATCTCGACTCCTTTTGCAGGTGTGCGAGTGTAGAAACCGCGCGTTTGTGCGCCTGCGCGCGCTTGAGTGTGTGTCGGTATGTGTGTGTCGGTATATGTGTGTGTGTGTGTGTGTACGCGCGCGCGCCCGCAGTGTCTATATATAAACACATCCGATGCCGATTAGCATAAATTAAGCTTTTTTTGGGGAGTAGGGGGTCGGGGGTAAGGGGGTAAAACTCACGGGCCCGCCCATGCGAACGTCCGCGCGTCCCCGTCGTCGGTCGCCGGTCGCGTCGTGCTCGGACTACAATTCACACACACACACACACAACACACACAATATATATATATATATATATATATATATATATATTATACGCGATTTCGAGCTGAAAACTGCGGGCGAGAAGTATAGAGTCTTTGCTCTTATCGGTTTGAATAAAAGAATAGGGCGAGAAGGTGGCGTGGGGGAGGGGTTGGGGAGGCAGAAGAAGGCGAGATATTTCGTCAGACTTCCTTTTCCGGCCGATGGTTTTGTATATTAAACCGCGCGCGGGCTGTATATCTCGATACACGCGAAATTAATTCGGCGGAGCGAACGATGTACAATTAAACATAACGTATTCGACAATTTTTTTTTGAGGCACACATCTTCTACATATGGATTTGATTTATTCTTAATTCCCGAATCGAAGCTGGATTGCGCTTTCGTAATTATTGCATTAGATACATATCTGGATTATAGTTATATAAGTCGACTTTGGGTGTATTAATTTACATTAAAAATGTTTATGTGTTTCATAAATTCTATATAAAAACTTAATAAAGATAAACTTATACCTTATTTCTTGAATATTATATGTATATATCTATATATGTATAAAATATATGTATGTATGTATTTACCAAATTATTTCAGATTATTTCAGAACATTCAATCCAGAAAATATATAGATATCTATTTGTCCATAAATTAATTATGTACTATAAATTGTACATAAATCATTATACAATTAATAGACAACTATAAAACATTGAATTATATGAATAATGGACAAAATCGGTGCAGACATTAAAATATGCTTTAAAAAATTATTCAATAATTTGTGTCTACAAGTGTTTGTTTATACAATGATAGCTATAAGATTGAAACCTTCTCGAAAGGCAACTGGATACAATCGACAAAAATAAGAACGTTACAAGAACAATTATTTGCACGACCAGTTGGATTTCGACTTTGTACATTGAACTTGTACGTATTAAAGCGAGACTCTACGCTATGAGAATAAAACGAATTCTGCATTAAAGCAATTAATTTAACCCAAATAGTGTCCGATGTGTATAAATTAAATAAAATATATGCATTAATCAATCAGGTCTATGATTCGTCTAAGCTATATAGTAATTATGCCGCAATTTAAAAATCAAGCCCTGCTTTTTTTTTTTCATCTACCGTCTTATAGAAGAATTTAATTATCCGAATCTCAATTGCGGTGGGCAATGTACGTCTATATACGTAATCATCAGACAAGCGAGTCCGTGCCTCGGCTCCACTTCGGATTGGAACGATGATATCGGCCATCGATCGCCCGGTCGATTTTTAATATATTCAGCGGCTCTCGATTTTCGCATTTAAAAGCCTCCCGAAGATATGGAAAGTGAAACTCATCTGTATACGTATGGTTCTTACACACACACACACGCGCGCACACACACACACACACACACACACACACATACAATTGATATAAGTATATCATATGCTCGGGTATGAAGTATAGGAGCGTCTAACTCGATGTACATGTGCGTGCGTGCGTCCGTCTGTGCGTGTGTACACGCGCGCGTGGATTTTGACCGAGGAACAGAATGTATGTCGATGTTCTGCCACGATATGTAATATGTATATTATGCACGCCAGCGGAGGGGTCCCGCATCGTCCGGTCCAAGAAACGGGCGTCGGGAACATTTGTATACTATGTATGTTAATCGAAAAAGTGGGGGAGAGAACGAGAATTGGGAAGACGCTCGCTCGATCGTATTGTGTGTGTATATATATATATATATATATATATATATATATATATATATATATACTCAAAATGTCACGAAGAATGAAGGGGAGAGGAAGAACGAGCGCGAGGGAGGATAGAGATATACTCACGCAACGAAAGAACAGGGCAGTTCATTCAACTTCTATAATATATATATATATATATAATGTATGGAATAGTGAGGTGGCCTGGCTGTGAAGAGGCCGAAATGTAAACGTATGTGTATATATATATATGCGAGCCAAAAAAACAACCGAGAAAAAGATATTGATTCGAGCCTATTTATCTATCTATCTATCTATCTATCTATCTGTATATGCCTATATATATAATATCTATATGTCAATGTTTTCGTATGACGTAAACGTCGTAAGCGAGGGATAGAGAGAGCGAAGGAGATAGAGAGAGAGAGAGAGAGAGGTAGAGCGAGAGAGATAATGCGAGAGAACAAGAGGTGAACGGAAGAGGTGCCGCGCCGCAACGCCGTAACAATCATCGCCATCTCCGCGTACGCGAGCCGAATAAAAGTCGTCCCGGGGATTCGGGGGTATAGAGGAGGGTCGAGATGCACCGTCGAATTGTCGCCGCGAATGCGATAATACCATTCCCTGTATGCGTTCGAGGTTCCATTGACGAAATCTGGTAAAAGTCGTTAAGAAACTGTAATGTTTTTTTTTTTTTTTTTAACCAAACGAATGAATAAATAAATTTTTGAATGTTTATAAACTCTATACTGATCTCGAGGTACAGAATCCATCCTATGCTAATGCATGTTTCACGTTCAAAAAAAAAAAAAAAAAAAAAAAAAAACAAACAACTCCGACCCTTGTTCGAACCTTCGACCAATAGGTTCAAGCGGTACGAACGGCTCGAAAATCACTCGCAGCATATTATCCGCTCTAGCCGATGCAGCCTTTCTTGTGAATGGAACGCTTTCATAGTCCAGCCGCGTATGTGTATAGCGTTAAAAGTTCGACCGTGGGCTATACCTATACATTTATATCTGTATCGCGCTTTATTCGAAAAATTATATGGATCTCCGAGTTTTCGTACGCGACACTTCTCGCCACTCACAGAATCCCCGGCCAAGCTCAAGCATGAAACGACCTCAAAAAGATACTGGGTTGAGACCACCCGACTCCTCAAATCCTCGTATTTAATATTTTTTGCCATCCGCGACGTATAATTCTCGAAATTTGCCCCTCGCGCGTCTACATATGATTATGTATAATACATGTGCACACATATATGCACACATAGGCGAAGTTAATCGCGAATTTCTAAAAGATAGATTCAAATTTCGAAAGGTTTATTATTGTATATACGTCGCTTAAAATGGCGAGGGGGGAGGCGGGGCGCGAGGGAAAGAAAAGAATAAACGAACTTCCCGTAGCGTGCAGAAATTCGACAAATTTTTTTATCGACGCGCCGGCCTGTAGCCCCGTCAAACATTTTCACGTCTCGTCACTCTGCGTGCAATAAATGTATATATGTACGTATATACATATGCAAACGTGCATGTATATGCGTATACATAGGTATATATGTATGAAGATATATATTTGCAAAGAGCGCTCGGGTAAGCAGGCGCATCGGGACCTAAGTATAATTATACTGTCTGGAAGAGAGAGTCATCGTTCCGTCTCATTTTTTTTTTTTTTTTTTTTTTCTTTAAGACGTCTGACGACGTAGTCGCGGCAGATTAGGTCAGAGGTCGCTGCAAACAATCCCTGCGCGTGCGAGAAATGATGGCTGCGATGTACATATATATATATATATATATATATATATATATATATATTGCTTATGGGCGATGGTGGGAGATGAGAGACAGAGCGTTGCGTATGCATATGAAGATTTTGTAAAATATCTGACAGTATAATACATTATGTAAATTGTAAGAAGATACAGAAAGTCCAGTGTCGCACTCTCTCATGTCTAACGACTCGTTTATAAATATGTGTGCGTTTTTTTTTTTTGTTGTTGCCTTCTTCGCCGCTCGGGACTAATCTGATAATAAACCAAGCAGGTGACGCTATTATAAAAGTCTATATAACTATAGCGATATATGGCACTCAGTTGAAATGACCATTTCGCAAACCCCGCGCCCCCTCTCTATCTCTCTCGGCCCTTTCTCTATCCGTCTGTTTCTTATACCACTGAAGAATGGCGGAAAGTTTCGGAGACTTCGTATAGCTTCCTCCGATGTTTTCTTCTTCTTCTATTTTTTTTCCGTCGTTGAGCCAAGCTTAAGCTTCGTTTTTAGGGACGTATGGTCGATTTTCGATGAAATGCACTCGGCGCAATTCGACGAAATTAATGTCTCACTTTAATCGTTTTATTTATATCTAGTATATAAATAAGACGATTAAAAAGTAGATATATATTTATATATATGCAAATTATTTTCGTGCGCCTTCAATCTCCGGGTTTTGATCACGACGTCCGCAAATACTTACATTTTCTTCGACCGAATTGTTTACTTCTCTCCGTATACATTTATTTAAAACAATACACACACACACACATACGCACGTATACATCCCGCGTCGAATAAATTATAAAAACCGATGCGAAAAGAGCCCGCGACGACGCGGACGCGCTAGCGAAATATGCTAATGAGATGCTAATTAAAAAGCGATAAGTATATATATGTATATATATATATATATATATATATATATATAGTGTGCTGTATATATAGTGGAAGCGCTCAAATTAAGTATACCGCACTGTGCATACCGTATATACGTATCGTGAATTATTTAACAAATGCCGATATTTTATTCTTTTTCTTCGTCTTCTTCTTCTTCTTCTTCTCTCTCTTTCTCTCTCTCTCTTTCTCTCTCTGATAGTTCCGTACAAGACAAAAAAGAAACATTATACTCGAATAACCACTGAAATCAGGCGCTCTTATTTCTAATATCAAGAGTGGGAATATTATGTCGCGCCAGCGACGGGATCTCTCTCAGGAATTTAAGGTGAAGTTCGTTATGGAACAGACACAATGCTGCCTTTTGAACTCGGGGCCGATTCAACCGCCCATATATATATATGTATATATATATACAGAATGCTTATAAGGTCCGGGCTACGGCGTGAAACTGTCTCATCTCTCGCGGTGATGCGAATGGCGAAAACAGTCGTTGGTCTCGATGTAGGTGAATAAAATAATGGGATTTCAATCTCGGATCATTCCGAATTACATATAATTCACTTGTGGATCTGTGAAATATTTTCAACGTCACTCGGGTAAAGAACTCAGAAATTTCGCTCGGAAAATAAGAAGTTAAAGTACAGATTCAAACTAAGACAATGTGTATTTAGATTGCCCCAATTGGATTTTTAAAAATTCCGTTTCTTATTTTTAAAAATACAAAGAAGACATTTATAATAATGTCATTTAAAAATTAATGATATAATATACATTATGATTAATAAATATATATTGAACATCGATAGATACGTTGAATAATATTCTCGTTCTTTTTTTGCTATCATACGTGTCAATTTCTTCCATAAAACTAATAGAAAATTACACGGCTGAGCGACGAAAATTTTGAAAACATTTCAATTTACGATATGGGCAAACTAATTGCCGTTCCTTATTCTTGTCCAAATGAAATATTCAGCATTCTTCTCGAGTCGCGCGGACAATGGCAATGTAAAAAAGAAGAAAAAAAAAACAAACGAATAAAAGGGATAGCTTAAAATTGACCGTAACTTTTTCCTTCTTTCGATCGCTTTTAGCCTATAGAAATCATATCTATCCATACGTAAAATTATATACAATTAGATACTATGTTCGCCTAAAATCATTAAATTTATATCTATTACATATATGCACACACACACACACACACACACACACACATATTATATATGACGTTCCAGAATATTTAATAATGTCTTTTTTCAAGCAACTTCGCATTAAATATTTACGAGTGTATCACGATATCACGAACAATTATGATTGCTCTCATATATATATACGTGTGTGTTGTGAAAATGTCGTTGATATAGGCGAGCATGCCATTTCCCTTCTATGAAACTTGCATTAGTCCCGACTAATTTATGCTACTAATTTCTGTTGAGCTGGTCTCGATATATCGTCTTTCAAACAATTTTATCATCGACGTGAAAACAGAAGAACAACAAAAATATTGCATATAATACAGCAAGCCATAATTCAAATTTCGACTACAGCTAAGTAATTTAATCTACGGGGTGAGCCGGAATAGATTTTTAAAATGCCAGTTTAATGTACATTATTGTGTATGTCCTACACATGTAACACGGGTGTAATTTGATCGCTAAACCCGTTCATAAAATCTCGCTATCTTTACAAAACTACTATCAAGAATAATTTTAATGTTAAAAACAAAAAAAAAAATAGTAGTAGATCGACGTACAATGTATTTGGAAAAATAAAGTTGCAGAGTGCATTAAAAAATAGGGACCTCGCTGTTGGTATGGTTCAATAATCAATCGCCCGGCATTGTTCCATAAACGTCATAATGGTCTAGAAATAATTTACTTTTATTATTGACTACATGTTAATTTCCTCAAATCTTATAACATATATATTGTTAATCAGTTATATATATATAATACAATGCTTCAGATTCAATTGAATTTTCTAGTAGTATACGTGAAACCGCGTGCCATGGCAATATTAATCGAACGTTTTGCATAAATTTTGGTAATGCTCTTTTCTTAAACGCTCGCATTATGCATGCTTGTATGTCAAGGCCATTTATAGTTTGACATAACCCATTAATAACGGAATAATTCCGATCATAATGTACAGACTTCTGTCTTAATTTGTGCGTGTCTGTGTATGTGTGTATGTATGCGTGTGCGTGTGTGTGTTTCTATAACCGCGCTCTGATTGTATAAATAAATATTGATAATTAAACATAATAAAATATTAAATTGACTACGCTGCCTTTTTAATTAAATTATAATACTATATATATTATATATGAGATTGAATTGATTGAAATGTGAATATTTACCGATCGGTGAAAATATATATATATATATATGTCAAATACAGAATTTATAATTAGCCGTTGTTCTATTAGACGAGCACAGATTTTTTTTTATGATAATATTGAAAGATAAGATATCGTTTATGAAACTTTTACGTGAAATATAATTATATATACGGTTGTGTATATATGTACACATAACTTACCAACAATTTTCAAACATTTCCTCAAGTACACACATAGTCTTAATTTATTTGGGTAACATTATCTATATTTGAATTGAGTGTATGTGGTATAAGCCAATATTCCATTTATGTATTTTAATAATATAGTAGTGAGAATAATCGTTGAAATTCAAATTTACCTATATTATATATATATATATATATATATATATATATATATATATATATATATATATATTGACGTATCGGAATATGCCTGTGATAAATGCAAGAGACAGAGAGTAATGAGAGAAACCAAATTAGATAGACAAATTTATACGCATACAGCCTACGGATAGAAAGATATTAGATATAGACGCGGGATATATAGCTATATATTTATGAGAGCCGACCCCTTCTTCCTCTCTCAAGGATTACCTACGGAGTTCGCGAGCTAAGGCCGTGACAATCATAGTTGAATCGTAATTATACGTAGATATTAATACGGTACGTTGTCAATTCGCGCATTATACAAGTTTACAAATTCGTATGTGCGTCCTTGTCCAAAATTCCAACGACGATTCCAACGTCCAGAACGAACGCATCGCAGAATCCGATCGCGGGTAAGCGTAACGGTAACAAGATGAAATTCGGGCGGACTTTCGAGATTCCTAGTGGCGCGCCGATCACGAAATAGTTTGGTCAATCCGTTTCACGCTCGTTTTCAACGAGCCCAAAATAATCAATTGCGTCGATACGCATTCGTTCGGAGACGCCCGCCTCGCTGAATCTGCGATGTAACGTCCACAGTGTATTAAGATCGATTATTTTGTTACTGTTCAAGCCTTGCGTATATGTTAATACAAGTATATGATAACATTTATTATATATTTTAAATATAATAACAAAGGCAATGCTTCTTTATTCCCCTGTCTTTAATGCGATTTGACGAAAATTTCTACAGGCTTTTTTAAAATCCGCCAAATCGCATTATAAACGAGTGTAAAAAAAAAAGAGTAAAGAATAGGTCGGACTTACTTTGGGAGGCATTCACAAAATTCGAAATAGAGTACTTTTCAGATTGATAAAAAAGCAGATGCGTAAAGCAAAATATAGTCACGAGATAAGCAACGCTAAACGCGGGATTTAATTTTGCGATTGTACGCCGATTGAATGCGTAATACAGCTTAATTTTTCAGAAAAATTTCGTGCACTTTACCAACAAAAAAAAAAAAAATTTCTGACTTTGAGAGAAAATTTTTATACGGTATAAACATTTATATATAAAAGTCCCTGTAATCTTGTAATTTCGATCGCAAGAATGGTTTGGAGTTCGCAGCATTTTGGTACAAATGTTTGGTCGTACTTCAAAATTCTACTGTGGTAGGCTAGTTGGCTTTATATATATATATATATGTGTGTGTGTGTGTGTGTGTGTGTGTATTGTTTTTTGAACAGGTAACGACGAAACCCTTCTGGCTCCAATATACAGACCTACTGCCTCGACCCTCGTGGAGAGAGAAAAAGAAAGAGAGCGAGCGAGCGAACGAGGGAGAGAGAGAGAGAGAGAGAGAGAGAGAGAGAGAGAGAGAGAGAATGAGAGTGAGAGAGAAAAGAGCACGCAAAGATCCTCCCCTCGCTGGAAGTCCGCGCGCGCTCGCGCGTTTTACTGAGCATATACCGTATATACATACAGATATACACCCCAATATCGATCAGCGCGGCAACGGCAGGAACCACGCAGCAGCACCCCGTCCGCAATTCCATTTCCGGTCCCTAGCGCGCGCTCCCGGGCTGATGCACTCCGTGTACGTTTACGGGCATAAAAATACGGAGCGGCATATCGGAAGGGGAGAGCGAGAGAGAGATGGAGAGAGAGAGAGAGAGAGGGGGGAGAGAGAGAGAGAGCGGGAGAAGGAGAGAAAGGGGGAAAGAAAACCCACGTAGAGAGATAGCGCGGAGGTATACGTATATACACAGTCATACGAAAATCGAGCGCGCCGAGGGGGTGGATAGTGTGTTCTCCCGTTGGCGTTCGTCATCTCTGTCGGCGGCGAGAGGACGAGGCGGCATGATGAGGGGGGGGGGGCGCCGCGCAAGCGCGCAGGTGCGCTCTCCCGCACGTATTGGACGCGACCTCGATATATATATATATATATATATATATATCTGTATGTGTGCGCGCGCGCTAGAGAGGCCCGGGGACATTGAGAGCCCGCGCGTCTCGGACACAACGCCCATTTACGTACCCTCGGCTTTTACATGTATAGAAAATATACTTTACGTACACACAGCACACACACACACACACACACACACGTTCGTACATGTAGTTATGGACGGCCGGAGACGAGACAGAAGTCGGCGCTCGCCAGTATGTATATACGTATGCGTGCATATCTGTGTACACGTGCGCCGAGGGTCGCCATGACGACCCGCGTGGAGAATAACACACGCGCGGGGGGTTGCGCGAGGGACACCTCTCGCGTCCGGCCGCCCCCGCGCCGAGGCGTCCCTTTCTCACGTAGGCATGTCCATTTCCCTTCCATCCACGTCCTTTCTTCTTTATTTTTTATTCATCTACTCGTAATTACACACACGCGCGCACGCAGACACCCACGTACACACATATATCCATACAGACACACGCACACACACACACACACAGAGTGTAAGCTCTGTTCTGGATCGCAATACCATATACGTATATAATAGTAGTTGAGCGCTCGACTTTTAAGGTTGCGCATTTTCTTTAGTTTTGCATTTGGAGTGCGGAAGCGCTTTTTTTTTATTAGTTTTTTTTTTTTTTGCTTCTTTTTTCTCTAACCTCCGCAAGGTCGCCCGAGTCTTGGGATATAATTTTGGAGACTTTATTCTATAATGTTGAAAATTCGTCAAAATTATTGAAAATCGTGATCGGAGCGAGCGTGCACTCCGCTTTATTATACTCAATATTAATGTTTTCTTAAAAAGAAATAAAAATGAAAAAGATCACGATAAAAGAAAAAGAATATTGAATAAGTAAAGAAGTGAGATTTTTCTATATATATATATAGATACATATATACATATACAGGGTGTCCCAGGGCTTGCTAGATACAATACCATATATATGTTATGCAGATTATGAAAATACAAATGCAACGATAACGTTAATTATAAGTGAATCGCTGTTAGTTTTCGAGTTATTAATCAATATTTAATAGCCAATCAGAAACGGCGCGGATGGGAAAAAAAAGTGTGAAAGAAGCACACTTCGCATTTCCCGCTCATAGTTTATCACGCTGATGCCGTATCCGCAGTTCGAAGTATGGGATATGGCGAACCGATGATCGTAACGTGTCATGCGCTTTTGCGCTGTCGAAAAAAAAAAATCAAAACAGTGAATGCTCGTTTCCTTCCATTTCTTCCAGAGCCCGCGAGAGTCTCCGCCCGCATTTTTCAGTTCCGTCCTGTTGATCGAAAATTCAAATACTTGCATTTTTTATTGTCTATAATTACTTAATAAATTTTCATTAATTTAATAACTCGAAAACCAAAAACTATTCACTTATAAGTCGATTAATAACTCGGTTAATAACTCGAAAACTAACACCTGTTCACTTGTAGTTAATTTTATCATTGCATTTAGATTTTCATAATCTATACAGGTATTATGGGATACACTACATATATACATATATATATAGACACACACCTATATACACGTATATATGAAAGTACAAATGAGACTTTAGTTCACGACGATTCCATAAGTTTTCGCGAAGTTATAGTTTATATTACACGAACTATGTTTCCGATACTGTTGAGAATAACTTTAAATTTAATGCAAATATCGGCACAGCTGCGTCAAATCAATGACAATATGCGTATAGGCTGTAGGAATGTTATATTGCGTATCCGCTAAATATTTCGAAAATTTGCACAGCGAGCGATACCACACGTTACGAATCTGTTTTTGTTAATAAATAATTTCAATTCGCTTATAATTATAAAACGACTATGTTGATTACTTTGAGACCACTTAATTAATTAATCGATTACTCTATTTTTAGCAATTTGCATTTATATTAAACGCGCTAATCGTATTACATCCACGTTGAGCTTGATTCGATTTTCGTGAAATTTAATTTCCTAACGCTCGTTTATTCATTCATCGCATTTAACGTGCAATGTTTTGTGATAATGCAGTAAAAATCTGTGACGAATTCAGAATCGAGTACGACAGATAAGACATATATGTATGTACGCAGAAGTTTTCATTTTGGCGCATTAAAAATCATAAAACTATATTTACAATCTACATACATAAGAAAGAACTGTTATGACATTGCTCAATTTCATTTTGCCATTTAATTTTTCTTTTTATTTTCTTCTTTTTTTTCTCTCTTTATTTACGAGTCGAGCGTGCACACCGGCAAGTATAATATCTTTTGAAAATTTTATTTCTTTTCGAGGAAACGTAGGATGCATTTAAAAGACTAGCCATATAAGATCCGATTTTCTTCCTGTATTGTCTTAAGATGAGCAATGTTTTACGGTTTCTTACCGAAAATATTAGTTTATAATTATAAAAGATGCTGATTCGATCTTAGCCATATTGAATTATAAAATAAATTTTACACATTTAATTGTATGCAATGTAAGATCTATGATGTTCTGTATTATATGATTTTAGTAAACATTATAATCTATAGTTCAGTCGAATTTGTTATAAAACATTTTATGTAGCTTTTGTAAAATATAAAATTTATAAAATATAGCAAATTGTAAAATTTATATTAATGTTGACGCAACTGACCATTTTTCTCAGTTATTCGAAGCTAATGGAATAATGAGCATTCACATATTTCTTTTTAACAAATTTTGTCGGTCACTCGTGAATTTATTTAATATTACTACGTAACAAGAGAGAAGGCAGATCGATATCGTATTATATTCATTACCAATAAATATGTTATTCAAATAGCTATTAAATGCGACTGACTTTTAATAATACATATATATATATATATATATATATATATATATATATATATATATATATGTAATTGTTGTAAAATTTAGAAAGATCTCTTTATTTTATCCAAAATACTGTTTAAACAATATGATTTTATATACTAATGGAAATATGATTTTAAATAATTTCCTAACATATATTATTGACTACAGTAGAGGTTTAAGCAATCAATTTGAAATTTCAGACGATTTGCCATTGAAATTTTCCAAAAAGAGTAAGTGGATTAAAATCTTCTTTAAAACCTCTACCGTTATATTTGTTATAAAAAGTATCTGAACAACAGTTACAGAACATTTTTCGCTCTTTACTGTTTTACAATTTTTTCGTTTCAAGTCGTCAAATATAATTTAGATGATTTTTCCTGGTGCAGAAAAAATTTGAACAAATATTTGCAAAAGACCGATTCGTCGGTGAATGATTGTTGATTAGGTCTGCGATTTTTTTTATTGTTTTTTTTTTTCACCGCAGCGAATCTAGTGGAATTATTTACAATATTCATAGAGCGAATCTAATTATTCTCGCGGATTCTTCGTATTTTAATGCAGCTCCCCGGATAAATTGAATTAATTGAATTATTGAGACGTTGTGCACTGTTGTTGTCAATATATGTTTAAGATATTATCGGCTTCTAATAATTACTTGTGTTAACTACACATTTCGAAGCGATTTCCAGCAATTAGCGCGTATGGTCAGCGGCAAGTATAATCGCGTTTACCGTGAAAATCGATGTGAATGAGAAACGGAGCGAAATTGAGATCGATTTAGTTTGAGAGAATAAGCCCGTATAATTGCGTTATTTAACGAATCGTTTATTTTAAAGTAATTTCAATATTATCAATGAAATTTCTCACCAATGTATAATAAATCAGTTTTTTTCCCTTCAAGGTACGTGTATAATGACACACATATATATCCCACACCAATGTCATTAGTTCTATTAAACCCTGAACGTCCACTTTTTTATAGCGATTATAAAGATAAAAAAGACAATCTCGTCCAAAAAATCCTCGTCGAATGAATTTCTATTTCTTTCCAACGAAATCCATATATATATATATATATATATATATATATATATATATATATATATATATTATTGTTATTACTATTGTATGTCTCCGCCTCGCTCCCTCGTATCCAAAAAAGAACAAGGTTATCAACAATACCAGCCGACTACATGTAGGCATACATTATCGCGATAAATAAGGTATACTTTGTATCGCGACGCGGCCGGTATGTGTATGTAATCACGGGTGGCCTAACCCCTCGTCCTTCGATCTCGTGACGCTCGTATACAGATGTATAGGTACCACCTGGCCACCGGTCGCCTTCGCGCGCGGGAGGTGAGAGAGAGAGAGAGAGAGAGAGAGAGAGAGAGGGAGGGAGGAAGGACGGAAGGACAGCGAGGGGTAGCGAGCGGGCTTTGCTTATCATTAGATTCTGGACAAATATGGACACGGCGAAAGCTCGTTACGCACACCCTCTCCCACGCATCTGGGTCTGACGCTCAGGCGCTCGTATACATGGGAAAAAAAACTAGACGCGTGTCGCTTTTTCACCCCTACCCCCCTCCGCGGCTCCCCTAGTCTGTAACAGAGACATCGTGGGTTCGTTACATATTGTTCTTTCTCGTTCCCTGGTTTCATTTCTGTTCCTTTCTTGATTCTATGGCGATTCGTGAAACGATTCTATGACGGATAGAGGGATGATTTTTTTGGATGCCAATAATGTATGTAGCAATCGGAGTCAAAAAATTATAGATACGTCGACCATGATTAGATCGTTGCGCATCGTATCAAAGAATAAAGAACACAGTTAGAGGGGGGGATGTGCTTCGGTGTGGAGAATTACTTCGATCGCGAGAAGAGGTTCCGAGTAAGAGGGTAGGTGAGAGAGAGAGAGAGAGAGAGGGGGCACAGTGAGAGAGGAAAGAGAGACGAAAGAATGTTGTATGCCAGATGTTTAATTCAGCAAATTTTCATATTGTTTTACGTATACGAACATGGAAGCTTGTGCCATAACAAATTCTGTAACGAAATACAATTTATTCACGCGGAATAACACTTAATAGCACACGTGTATATATATATATATATATATATATATATATATATATATATAATCCTGTGACGTGTTCACTTGTACTTACACACCCATGCACAGACATCGAACAGATGAGAAATCGAAGGCAAAAGAGCTCGCCTCCTCGCATACCCCCCTCTACCCCTTTTCACGGCACGAACGATCGAATCTCCCGCGCTCCTCGCCCACCACAAAGCCATCTTCAAACTCCGCCCGAGCGAGAGACGCGCGAAACGAACGCGCGGGGCACGCGTCGGCGGCGAGGAGCGTTCCCCAGGCGTGTGCTGTTGTGGACGTTAAATCGGTCGCATATCGCGCGCGTCATTGGGCGCTGGGATGCGTTCGTCCTCTTGCGGTATATATCTACGAAAGGGGTCGCGTCCCACACACGCGGGCGCGCGCACACACACACACATATATATCGCATCGGTGGTCTGTCGCCATCGCAACCGGCTGGCCACAACAACGTCGCACCGCTGATGGTGCCGCGCATTATATATATTTATATATATATATATATATATATATATATATATATATATATATATATATCTAGAGAGCTCGTGCCGTTACAGGGACGCACCGGCCACCTCCACCTGTGCGTTCGTGCTGTTCATGCGGCCGTTCGCGCACGCGTTTGTATATGTATGTAGGTATACACTAGTACACTGTCCTCGTCGTAGGAGCGAGAGAGAGAGAGGAGAGAGAGAGAGAGAGAAAGAGAGAGAGGGGTACTGCGGCTGAATCAATTTCCGTTTTCTTTCCCTCTTCCCTTGTCCCTCTATTCTTCTCCAGGTTGTCTATACGTTTTTTAGTCCTCGCGACGGAAAATGTGAAATTATATATATATATATATATATATATATATATATATATATATATATATATATATCAGTATGTAATATTTCGAATCCCAATATAATAATTAAATGGAATGGTATAATATTTAAATGGAAACGTGGAAATCGCAAGGACTATAATTTGGAACTGTTAGGTTTTTTTTGTATTGTTCTATAAAATTATATGTGTATTCAAAAAGAGTTCTTGATATATTTATTAAAAATATATTTTAACATCAAATTTTTTTCTTTTCTGTTTTTGTTTTAATATGTGCGGGAAATTTCGCAGTAGTATAATTTTGAAATTTTATGGATAAGTAGCTATAAATATATATATATATATATATATATATATATATATATATATATATAAATGTATATACACATCTGAGTATCAGAGGAAACGTGCGTGCGCGTATACACGATGAACATGATAAAATATTGATGAAACCCATGTATAAATATTTATATCCAATTGTTGGTAATCAATAAAGCGTCGATTTGAATCGAAGCCCGGACAATTTAATTGTTAATCGTAAATATTTGTTTTTCGAAACGATCAAACAAATATAAACACATATGCATTTGATCTGATTGAGTGCAACCGCGAGACGCCGATGGATTTAATCGATATTTTAAAAATTCTTCTATGTATAATTATCGTAAAATTTCGGAGATGTGTGTATATATATATATATATATATATATATATATATATATATATATACGACATTTCGAGCGTTTAAGATCGCAAATCGCCAGCCCCATGTCTGCGAAATTCCCCGCACATATTTAACGAAATTTCAATAAGAAAACGTGTAACGGAAAATTAAACATTTCCTTGGACATTATGTATATATATATATATATATATATATATATATATATATATATATATATATATATATAGGAACGAACGACCATAACGCGCAAACACGTCACGCAGCGCGAACATTGCAGCGGCGAGCCTTTCGCGCTCGGGCTCACGAGGCTCTGATTAAAGCGCGCATTATCTCGATAACTTTCCCTCTCTCTTCCTTCCCCTCTCTCGCTCTCTCTTCTCTATTTCTCTCCACCTCGTTATTTATTTTCTTTTTTTTTTTATGAATTTGATAATTTCGGGTCCATCGCCATCGCACCCATTCGACTCGTAAATCAATCGAATTATTTTCCGTATCTTCTTCGTACGCTTGGATGACCGGCCGCGCTGCACGAACTCCGCGCCTGCCGAGGATCTCGGGCTTCGAGTGCGCTTTCTTATTTCTCTCTCTCTCTCTCTCTCTCTCTCTCTCTTGATTGCATAATTTTGCTGTATACATATATAGCGCATCTACTTGCCCGGCTTCGGCGCGCCTCGCTTTTTGCCCCGTTGAGCACTCTCGCTCTCTCTCTCTCTCTCTCTCTCTCTCTCTAATTTGGTCGAAAGTTTTTCCTGGAAAAGTAGCGCGTTCCTTCGCGCACATCGCAGCTCAATATTACGTATTGCGCGGGATGCATCGTAAGCGCTGAAAAAACTCTTGCTCTCCGTTCACAATATCTCGCGTCTCATTGTCATTTCATGTCCCGACCGCCGCAGCTCATTATTTATAAGCAGATTAATATGGATTCCGAAGAATTTGGCACCGAAATGTGCCCCTTTAGTGAATTTTTTTTTTGTGCTGGAGTTGTCGTCGGTACGAAATCCGAAATTTTTCTATCGTAACTAAAGGCATAAAATTTGATCATACTCAAAATCTATGCATATGAGATAAATTTTGCAAGAAGTTAGTTTTTATTCGATTCGGCTGTTTTCAGCTCATTAAATAAGTGGCAAATAAGCGCTTTGGATTAGAGAATTGACGAGAATAGTCAGAGGGGTGTGAATAAAAGCCACACAGTTCGTAAAAAACTATTGATGGGACTGACGTTGGAAAAAGTCTATTCTATAACTGAGCCAGTGTTTATGTGTACGTTACCTGGCGTAAAATTGATTATACCTTCTCTCTCTCTCTCTCACTCTTTTTCTTTTGTATCAAAATCTTGATACTGAAATTGTTATCCCTAGTCAATTGTTATGTTTCGACGGAAAGACATAACGTAGCCTTTTTTTTTGTTGAAAAAATTCATTTTAATAGAAGGGATTTCTAGATTTATTATTGTGTCGAATTAAATGGATCGACTCCGCGAAACTTGATATAAGCATAAGCGAGTGGGATGAAAAATCAGGCGGTTTAAAAAACCGCGCTCATGTATAGATGTGACTGTATGCTGAAACCCGATAAGATGTATGTTGTAGTAAAAAGACCTGCATCATGGCTTTTGATTTTTGTTTTACGCTTCCTTGTTCTCGGCCCATTAAAGTTCAGGAAAAATCATCCTCGCCAGAGTTCTTCCGTTCGTATTAAACACATCACACGAATATATATATATATATATATATATATATATATATATATATATATATATATATATATACACTATATTTAATGTTGGAAAAAAAGAAGAACGAGAGCAGGGAGATATATAATATAGAAAAAACGTTACGTTACGTTACGTTACGAGAGAGAGAGAGAGAGAGAGAGAGAGAGGCAGGGCCCCCGGACAAAGAGAACGATAAAAAGTCAGGGAAAGGCAGTCGGTGGTGGCGGCGCCTGTATATATATATATTAGAGAGGTGGAGAGAAGAGAGAAAGAGAGAGAGAGACAGAGAGAGATAGGTAAAAAAGGTGCAGGCGCGCGAGCCGCCCGCAGTGTATAACGTAAATGTGGGTGCGGTTGCTGCCTTGGCGCGTGCTGGGCTCGCGACAGCTGTCTGACCGTCTCTCTCTCTCTCTCTCTCTCTCTCTCTCTCTCTCTCTCTCTCTTTCTCTGTTGGCCAAGCGCACGCTGCATTGCACCTGCCCCGCGGGTTATAAGACGCGCGTGCGCGCGCTGCACTGCAGCCTCGTGCCAGCACCTTCTGTTCCGCTCTCTTTTCGTAGCGATATATATATATATATATATATATATATATATATATATATATATATATCGGTTATGCCACCACCGCCCGACTGATGCGCAGCAGCAGCAGGAGCATCCGCGCGGTTTACATATGTATGGGTGCATATTATACGTATATAGGTATCCAAATACCTTATGAAATAATACTCGGACGAAGGGGGAGACAGAGGATACACACGAGTTCGCGCGCGCAGACACACACACGCGCGCGCATATATATATATATATATATATATATATATATATATATATTTAAGAAAGCCGGATATAATATATATAAGGACTTGTCTCTTGGCGGCGCATCAAGACAAATTGATCGACGAGGTGGCACGAGGCGCCTGTCAACGCGCGCGTTTTCTCTCTAGGGTAAGGAGAGAGAAAGAGAGAGAGAGAGAGAGAGAGAGAGAGGGAGAGGGAGAGACACGCAGAGTGAGAGGCAGAGAGGAAAAAAGTGAGAGATAGAGAGATTAGCGCGGAACCTTTTTTTGTATATACATACCGATTACATCGGTGACCAGATGCGCTTAATTTTTGAGCCACATCTATATGCATATATGCACAGACAAGCGCGCATACACCCATTTCAAACATAAGTGCAGACGTTGGAGGCGCGCGGCCATAATACGGTGACTTTATGATATTGGCCGCCGACACGGTCGTCAAGCGGCTTTCATCCGATCTCTGGCGCGTGCCTCGTCCCGTCGTCCTCTCCACCGCCGCTCGGATCCTACGAAATTCCAATCGCGGCGAATCGCCGAGGATTCTCGCGCGAGCCGGCCACGGCCTGAAATTCATGCCAGATAAATGGCCTATTATAAAAGCTGCTGGCATCGATTGCGGCTGGATGGAAGCGCGACGGGTGCGCGCGCGCGCGCGTGTGTGCGTCCGTGTCCGGATGTACCGCAGTTATATGTATATCACTCGCGCGCGCAACAGACGCAGGGATCTGGCGTTTCTCAACGAGACCTTGTCGTTTTCTTTGTGCTACATTGGCGTCTGAATACCGTTCGCCTGTAGCGTACGCAACTTTCGTGAAACTTTTCGCAGTTTTCGCCGCGTCCACGCGTACTCCTGCCAATATGGATCAGCAACGATTCCTATAATTATCATCGAAACTTTGGATCCGCCGCGTTTTCCTCGACTCTTCGCAATTAAAGCCTATAGAAAATACCGCAACGCGCGCGCGCGCGCGCGTCTCTTTTAAGGTGGACTGGAGGAATTAATGACAGTGCGCGTCTTTGCAAACGATACATTGGGCGCATTATGCGGTCCGGCCCTGCGGTGAGACGGTGGGGGGAACTTAGGCCGGGGACAAAATTTTAGCCGAGCGTTAAACTTTCCGGAATCAATGGGAAAGCCGATAATCATATGAGCGAAGCGAGGAAGGAGCAAAATGTATACCGTACGACGATGCATTTATAGTTAAGCTCATTGATAAAAATTGCCTGACACTGTGGCTTTGAGCAAAGTTGAGCGCTGAAAAACAATAGTTAGATAGAGCATTAATGCTACTGTTTTTTTTTTTTTTTATGTTTTTGTTGATATTTGATTTTTCACGCTATAGACGTGAACACGAGAAGAATTCGTTTATAATTCGAATTTGGCAATTAATAATCGTATACAACATGTCCCTTCTGCCCGACCCTTTTTAATGCACCCATTGACACCCGTACGTCTTTTGGGGCCTCCGAAATCAAAAGAAGCAAAAAAAAAAGGACACCCAATACAAAAACCGACGGCCAACGTTCGCTCGATTTTTCGTCTCTCCCGCATGATCGCCACCCCCCCCCCCACCGCCCCCACCGCCTAGTTTCTCATTCCATCGGAACAGCCGTGGCGCGTCGTTCGCGCGCATTTCTGCCGACGCGTCCTGTCGGGAAAGAGAGCGAGAGGTCGGGCGAGGGAGCGCGGGGGGTGGGGGGGGGGTGGAGGACGAGGAGGAGGAGGCTCGGCACCCGCGCCCGCATTACAATAACGAGCGACAAAACGGAATAAAACGCGCGTCTCTCGCGGCGAGCGCCTCTCCGCGGTGCCCCCGTCGCGCCGCGGCCGGTGTCAACGGCATCGGGCGGAAGGGGTCGGCGGAGGGGCGAGCGAGCAGTGGAGCCTCGTTTCGAGGCCCGCTCATTTCTGCGCGCCACGTGCTGATTATACGAAATTCGTTACTCCGGCCGAATCGACCGCAAGAACGAAAAGAAAGAAGAGAGAGAGAGAGAGAGAGAGAGAGAGAAAGAAAGGAAAACTCCGCGTAAAGGAGAAAGTCGAGGTTGTGAAGGTGGAAACCGGAGACCGATGTACGCGGCGCTTTCTCAACGACGCGCGCAGGCCGACGACGATGGCGGATGGTCGGCGGGCGAGAGGAGGAGAGGGCGGGGAGCGCGAGGTGGAAATTCGGCAAAACCGCTCATCGACGCCGATGTCGTAGTGGCGATGCCGGAGGATCAGGGGAAACGGGGCCCCGCGTCGAGGGTGCGCAAGACTCGTACGCTCGTTGTATTTCTACAATATTTTATTGTATAATTAGGATGTATTTCGAAGAATATAATATATTCGCACTTGGGTGATTATCCAGAGATTATGCGATCTACAACATCGACAAAATTATATCTCCTCGACGATTGGGTCAGATGTGAGAGATTTTCTTTCTCCTCGATATGTGAAAAATATAAATTTTAATTTTTGAAGAATAATTTCAAATTATCGGCAGAAGTAAATACCATTTGTACGTTTCGTCCTCAGCCACCTGCTGGGCTGTCCAGTGTAGTGATGTTGTACAGTAGATGTTGTTCATCGCATAATCTGTGGATAAGTGTGTAATAACACAAGTGTGAATATATTACATTCTTAGAAATATATCTTAATTATTTAATTTAGTTCCACAAAACGATATAGCGCATATATAATTATCTATTATTTATCGCGTATACCAAGCGTAAGATGCGAGTTGCAAAGTTTTCGTATTTCTACGATATGTGATGCTGGATAATTCTTAGCACAGCGTGTGTTGCAAAAACTGCGTTTCGGCGCTATTTTTAAGAACAATTTGCGTCACGTGAGGTAAAATTTTAAGCGTTTTTTTTTTTTTTTTTTAATAAAGCATTTTATTCCTGAAAGGGTAGGGTATGAAACAAGGGATCTACACTTACTGATGTAAATGATCCTCGGATTGCTTTAAAGGATCCTCGGGCACAGCTATAACATGAACAGGCCGGTGTCAATTTGCGTTTCGCATCGATTTGCCTGAAACTACATTCTCAATACGTCCTATTGCGACAGTTCGCAAACATGGAGATGTAAAAATCCACTTTACGCTTAGTGCTGTGAAAATTTGTTTATATTCCGCGATTTGCGTTTTTTTTTTATTATTGAAAAGTTATTCACTGACTAGAAGGGGTTGGTAATCTATCGAAAATGTACTCGGATTATAAATTTAAATGTATTATAGGTGTATTAATGATCTTATGGTCGATCGCGAATCATCCTAATATGAATATCAGAGCTCTGAAGGTTAGAAATATAGCACTATCGCACTATACCCCTACTTTTACAATTTTGCCGAATTTCGCAAATCGCTCTCAGTGGCCTCACGTCATTGTGATAAAACTGTTATAACACTAGAGGGTCAGAGATAGATAGATTGATCGAGTGTTGTTTTTTGTTCAGAAACAAAGACGAATTTGAAAACGTGAATCTTGTATCATAATATACGTACGATTAAGTTAATTAGATGCCTGAAAAATTATTAAAATTAAGAGCGAAAAAATTTTAAATTCTAACCTTTAAAGTAGTATAGAAAACTAAAGTACGCACGGTAATTTCATCGTTGAAATTGAATCGAAGAAAATTATTTGTTCAATTATGGTCAAAAAGTTCAAACTTTATTATTACGGAAAATCATTGAATAACTATCGAGCGACGATTGTATTTTCATCGATAAATCATATATAGAAATAAATAATACATCAATATTACAATGACTTACACGGCTAGGAATTTAACGAGGTAAATGAAAACTTTTGAACTCTTTTAATTAAACTTAGAACGAAACAAAAAAGAGATAAAACCGCATCAGTTTCCAAATAGCCTGCGCGAGTATGGGTAATGAATGTCGTTTACAATTTCGGTATATAGATTAAAGATTACAATGAAACGCGCGTCGTTAACGTTATTATATACCGCGCAAGGCTCGACCCGCTTAACGGCTTATCTCGATAGATATAACTTTGACCAATCTTCTTGCTCATCCAGAGGTGATTATATGCGTGTGCGTGTGTCTATATGCATCTGTGCGCCAAGCCGGAGTGTGGTGTACGTATTCCGCGTGTACGCATTCAGGTGTGGCACTAATAGTTCTAAATGTTCCGCGCGCGGGAACCGCTCGACGAGTGACTTTCCCACTTACGCGCACACACACACACACACACACTATACATATTAGTTATACCTGGTTATCTGAGAGAAACTCACGTCTCTCGGAACGCAGGCGTGGACGCAACGAGAGGGACAAGCGAGCGCGCTGAGGATGCGTGCGACAATAATCGTACGTGACGAAGGTGGAGTGGGAATGACGGTTCGTCACTTTCTCTCCTCGTCTCGCGCTCGGTGTTATTTTTTTGTTTTTTTTTTTTTTTAATTTTTGAAAATTTCACGCTGCGCGACGAGAAACGAGACGCGCTATATATAGATTACAAGTCTAGGAAAGACGTACAAAAGCTTTATAATATAATATGTAGAACGTTGCAATCGAACGGTGCTTTCATAATGTTTAATATATAAATCTATATATATATATATATATATATATATATATATATACACATATAAACAAAATAGATACACGTGCATATAAAAAAAACCAAAATACTCTCAAGTCTTGTCTGTTTCTCAAAAATGCACAATATCATCAATCTGCAGAGCAATTTATACGGTTCTCACTCTCTCATTCTCCCCGTCTCCTCCTCTCACTCTCTCTCTCTCTCTCTCTCTCTCTCTCTCGCTCTTTCTCTCCGCTATCGCCAAATAAACTTGCGGGCGGGGTTTACCGTAGAAAAAGAGATAAGGGCGGTGTAAAAGGAGAGGGGTAGGCGTCCAGCAGGAGGCGCGCGTGCAGCACGATATGACAGATGTTGCCGTGCAACCTTTTAGATAATTAATCCGCGAATGTGCTCTCCCTCCTTCCTTTCCTTCTGTCTCTGTCTGTCTCTCTCTCGCTCTCTCTCTCACACTTTTCCTCATTATCTACAGGGTAGAGAGGAAACGAATACGCATGGAATGTGTGTGTGTGTGTGTGTGTGTGTCTTTGTGTGTGTATCCGTATGGTCAGATTAAAACGCGCGACCATACCGTGCTTTCCTTTGCACCCCCTCACAATCAACCCAGCCACGTCCCGTCGCGAAAGGAATATATATATATATATATATATATATATATATATCTATATATATACACGCATATATACGAATCGGGCGTTGCCGTTGGTCGGTCGATTCACCGAGATTACATTACAGCCGTGACGATGTAAGATTATATATAGACGACTCGTCGGCGCCTCCGTGACTTTTTAACACTCGCGACGTGAAAGATGTGCCGAGGGTATATTCCTCTTGAGAGCCATTTATTTCTATTGGTTTTTTCAACGATATCTGGGTGGGTTGTAAAGATCATTCGTGTGGCTTGTTTGTGGGTGATTTAAATTCATATATATATATATATATATATATATATATATATATATATATTCATAGATGTATGTTTATTTGTATGCGTATAGAAAATGTGAAATATAATAATGAAATGATATAAATACATATAATATATAATGTACGAAACATAGGCGCAGTCACACACTATATTAAATATTAATAGTGTGATATATGTTATTTAATATTAGAAATAATTATTTTAGAAAAATTAGATTAAGTCAAACATAAACAGAAGAGAGAGAGAGAGAGAGAGAGAGAGAGAGAGAGAGAGAGAGATATTGTCCGTTTCCGATAAATTTAGATTCGATGGAATATTGTCCATCTAACGCATATCGGAGTCTATGTAAATTCGTAAATCCTTTATGAAATGTGTTTGCCAGTCTTTTGTATTTATGTATTATATGTCTATGTTATACAATATTTGAAATTTAATTGGATTAAACAGTTCCAACTCTGGACTCGATCGAAAATTATAATAGACACGCGTATTTTATATACTATAGAAGTATTCCCAAACGTGCACCATAAATGATTCTTCTCATTTCGCTGGATAATTGTTATTCGTTCTCCCTTGTTTTATCCTTCTTGGATTCTGTAATTAGTAAACATAAAATGTTTTTTTTTTTATTAAATATTCTTAGAAATATTGTCTTTTTGCTTGGATTTTTAACCCCTCAAACCATATTTCCTGAAATTTTAGGATATCAACCACCTTTAGAGTTGAAAATGCATCATCGAGGCTTTCTCCGTTAGAATTGGCCCGCGCGATCAAAATCTTACTCTGTCGCGAACTAATTGAAACGAGCAGAAGCCTGATAATTTCGCCGAAAATTGATAGCGCGTAAGTCGAAAGGAACGAATGTGAAATAAATTGATCGAACGAAATTCAGAAAACAAGGGATAAATCGGTGGAACCAATGTTCTCTGCGATATATATTGCTAGAAACATTCAATAGGGCCCATAATTTTCCTTCCCTATTCCCCCAAGCATGTTTTTTTTAATGAACATTTTCTTATTCAACAATATCACGATCGTTGCTGGCTTAAACTACTATATACATATATATTTACCCGTATAAATTCTAAACTTAACGGTCCATTAACGATTCGAACTCGATTGCAATCGATATTTTTAACTCCATATTCATTCTCGATTTGCGCTGCGTCATCTGTAAAAAAGAAAAAAAAAAATTAAATCGACCGCCAGCTGTATCGTACACAACGCAGGGCAAATTCGCGGCGTCGTGTCGCAAGCAATCATTGCCGCCTCTTTACCCGATGTATCAATATACGATTTGGCCTCGGAAGTGGCAAACGCTACATATATATATATATGTAATTTTCCTCGTCACTCTCGAATTCCAACGAGTTACGCACCCGCATACCACCGCCCGAACAAGTTGCACACTTCGCGTTTCAACGGTGGTATACATGCATAAGTGAGAGACCGAGGCAGTTAGTGAGACAGTGAGATAGAGAGAGAGAGAGAGAGGCAAGGAGAGAGAGGGAGAGATGGAGTGAGTGCCTGTGCGCGTGTGTTAAGTAAAAAAAAAAAAAAAGAAGGCCAACCGCCAAACTGGCGAGGAGGTAAGAGAAGAAAGAGGGAGAGAAGAGCAGATCAATAGTTGCTCTCGTGCGGGCGCGTGCCTACTTCCAACAGTGACGATCGTCGACCTCTTTTCGATCCTCTCTCTCTCTCTCTCTCTCTCTCTCTCTCTCTCTCTCTCTCTCTTTCACTCTGTCTCACCTCTTCCCTCGTCCTCCCTCCCCTTACCCCTCCCATCACCTCCGCGTCCCACCTTGGGGCAGTCGGTGCTCGGCGGCGCGCGCGAGCCGTCGTCTGTGCGCCAGCGTAGGGAGTAAGAGAGGAGCCGCCTCGTCCACCCTGACATTATCTCCCTTTTTTCATTGCATATATATATGTATGTGTTTACGGCTATATGTGTATATATATATATATATATATATATATATATATATATAATATATAAGAAGCGGTGAGGAGAGAGCCTGGTGGCATGCGCCAGTTCCGAGACGACAGCTGTTCCCTTGGACTGCGCTCCTTCCCTCTCTCTCTGCTTCTCTGGTCGTCTTCGCTCTTTATCTCCCTCTACATATCTATACTTCTTGAGCATCTCTCTGTCTCTCTGTCTCTCTCTCTCTCTCTCTCTCTCTCTCTCTCGCCTCGCGAGAAGCCTCGTGCGTCAGCGCTGCAGACCGAACGCGCACGCGCCTGGCGCGTGCCAGTGGTGTCGGGGATGCTCCGGCGGAGAACGGGCGCCTTTTTTTCTCCGTCTCCCTTTATATTCAGAATGCGCTTTGGAGCAGGAGCAAAAGAGAGAGAGAGAGAACGAGAGAGATGAGACGGGATGCATTTTACACACACACATGCGCGCGCGCGCGCTCACACACACACATAGGCACATATACATACATTCATAACAGGTGCATTCAATCGATCGTTTAGTGCTGTACGGCAAGGATGAAATTAAATGTTCATTCTTAAGTGAAGAACGTTGCACCTCGTCAGTTGTCTTATTCAAGAACTCCGAAAGCAATATTCAAATTGTCAAAAACTTCGTAAAGTAAGATGAAAATTAATTTTTTTTATTTCAAAATTTCAAATTTAAACTTAAAAAAGTCGATAATTTGAAGAAAAAGTCAGGCTGCAAAGAACGCTTGCTGAAAAAAAATTTTTATTAATAAGAAACGAACAGAAGAAAGGATAATCGAAATTGTACACTCAAACAGAATATTCCAAAATTATGGAATTTAGCACACTATGCACTTTTCTTTCCGAAAAGAAATTACTTTATTACTATATAAAATTAATAATGAAATTATATGTACTACTTAGTCTATTGTGATTTTTTCTCTCCTTTTTCATGAAATTCCGATAATTTTATTTGGCCTGCTTCACCTGCATTATCATTATAAACAAACAGACGAACCTCTATTATCAATAACTGAAAAAATATAATAGAATATATATATATATATATATATATATATATATATATATATATATATATATATATATAGATTTGCGAACATGGATTCGTAAGAAATTCGATGTGTTTTATTAGACGGTATATTCGGTTTCTTTGAAGGGGGAATACTCGAACTGTCGCTAAAAAAAGCATCGCGTGAGCGAAAATTAGGAGGAGATCGGGTCTTCGAAACTTTATCAGCGATCATTTTAGATGCGATCGGAATTACTTCTCACGGACGAATTAATTATGCAGAATGCAATGCGAAAAATTGACGAAGGACACCTGACAATTCTGTCGAAATTATACGTTAGGCAGAGGCTTAAGCAAAAAACAAAAAAAAAAAACAAAAAAAAAAAAAACATAATAACAAAGAGACATTACAAACGAGACGTAATCTTCGTTTCGACGGACCGACTGCGATTTCGGCTGCCGGCTCGGTGATTGCCACAGGCCCACAGGACAAGTTCGCAGCGATAAACCGGGAGTTTACCGATAATGTCGGTACATATCTATTATTGCGACTGCGAGCATATTACGATCTGTCGTTGATCCATTACCGTTACGTTAACGCATCCACCCCGAAAAGGCTAACGCGTCTGTCGCCAATTAGTAATTTTTACGTATATCATGTATACGTCCCATTATCCTGATAGCAAACTGATATTTACGAATCTTTACTTTACTTCAAGAAGGGGAAACTTCTTTCTCTTGCCCCTCGAACGAAGGAACAAGCTACTAAGCCCTTCTTTCAAGAAAAATAAAAAGATAAAAATAACTCCGAGCCCCGTATCCGTACATCATACATCGATATCTGTTATAATATCGTTCTCACAATTCTGGTTACCGAATACATTTAACAAACACCCGTCAGTAGCAGACCGCAGCCTCGCGCCTCGCGCCTCCGTCTTTCGCAACAATGAAAATTCTCGCTTCGGCTATAACTAACACCTGCACTGCAGAGAGTGAGAGAGAGAGAGAGAGAGCGCGCGAGAAGAAGAAACTGCTGCCGAAGCATCCCCCTCCCACGACCCCTTTCCCTCCTCCGCGGAACGACTCAATCGCGCGGCAATGAACTTCGGCCCGCGCGATATGAAAACGCGACGACGCACCGATCGGAGCCCGGCGCGTCGTGGGGTGTCGGGGGAGGGGGGCGGGCTATTTATTCGCGTACTACTTAACGGAGAGTTAGCGAACGATCGCGAACGAAAAGGTGGCGGGCCGAGGAGAGAACGGCGGAGGGGGGGGGACGAGGAAGAGCAAAGAAGAAGAAGAGAACGAGGCAGGCGGGTAGGTAGGAGCAACGGGCGCAGCGGACGCATCGGGCACGCGCCCGCGCAGCCGCCCGATGCAACATCTTGCGAATGCTCTCCTCTCTCGCTCTCGCTCTCTCTCTCTCTCTCTCTCTATCTCACTCTTTCGCCCGCTCGCTCCGCGACTCGACGTCTGTCGAGGCCCACCTCGGGGGAAAAAATACCTGTTTCCATCGAGAGCGAAAGAGAGACGGCGTGTTGCTGGGGGAGGGGAGGGGGACTCACGGCACCTGCTGCGGCTGCTGCTGCTGCTGCTGCTGCCGCCGTTGCCGCCGTCTCCCCGCATCGCCGCAGCGCAAGCGGCACGAGCCGAACGGATCTTCTCTCACCCTCCCCCCCCCTCTTTCTTTCTCGTTCATCCTCTCGCCGTTCCTCTCGACGCGTGGCGCGCGCTCGGCATTTACAACTTTTCTTCTTTTTTTCGTTGCCCCTCGATCGTTAATTCCTCGCTCTCTCTCTCTCTCTCTCTCTCTCTCTCTCTCTCTCTTTTCGCCGTCTCTCGGCTCTTTTGGGGTTTTTTTTTTCTTACGGGCCCCTTTCACGCTACCGCACCGGCCTTCACAACGTACTCCGTCGGCGGGCGTACGATTCTCGGGGCAGCAAGAGCGCAAAATCGCCGCGGCGCAGCCGCCGAGATTGAACCGAGGCGGTCGATGTCGTTCTGTTGTTCCGCTGGGTCGTCGCGATTTTGCGCTCGATCCGTCAGATGGCACACACACACACACACACACACACACACACACACACACACACACACACACACACACATTATATGCGCGTATTAGAAACGACGACATGATCACAGGAGTCTGGAAGGAACGAAAGTATATGGATACGAATCGGAGACAGGGGCAGTTTTCTTCTGGGGAATTTCGTGATAATGAAAGGAAATTTTTTGTTCCCATCAAAAATAGGACACTGTGCATGAAGCGACGTGTTTCGCAAAAATTGAAACAAACTTTGCTGTTTTTTTTTTTTTTTTTGAATGGCCAACATCTATACGTTTACTTACATCTATAGACCGAGGAGTTTATTTCTATTTTTTTTTAAAAATCAGTTTCAAGATTCTTTCCTGAATTTTATAAAAAAATTGATGGATTATAAATCTCTAACGAGCTATACATAGCCTGCTTTCAGGCAGGTCTGTAAAATTATTTAAATACGTATGCTCTTTTTCCATCTTAAATAAGGGTCTTTTTTTTTCATTTTCTGCAACTTATTTGTAGAATACGGATGTCTTAATAATTGTTGTACAGTAGGTTTTATTGTATTGTTAATATAGAAATGTAATCATCGGGAAAATCTATATTTTCATTTCGCAACGGCTTGCCAATTTTATTATACGGATCTACGATCTCGTCACTCTTTTTACTGTAAATACGTTTAGCACGTATACTGTACATTTTTGTCAATAAATGGTTCCTAATCAATTCCATTCCAGTATACAATACACGTACAATGTAAAACATTCACAACGCACTTATCGCATAAAGTTAAGCGTTATACTACACGTTTCCGTGTATAAAATCAAACAAGCCAGTTTCAAATCTACAATGGACCACGCTGGTAAGAGACGCGAGCAAAAAAAAAATAAAATAAAATAAAATAAATTAGTCATCGGGGACGCCGAAGTTGGACATCTGCCACCTGTACACACAACGCAATAAGCCTGCATCCCCGAAAATTATCGCCGAGCCTTGTAAAAAGGTGCGCGGGGCGGATGAAAGCGAAAGGATGCTGCCGCTGCTGCTGCTGCTGCCGCCGCCGCCGGTTAACGGCGCGGCGCGGCGGCCAAGGCCCCGCCGCGAGCTCGAGGCCTTAATTTATTTTTCTTCCCCTCTCCCTCGCCCGCTCTTCTCAGCTGGAGCGCTGGCGTATTACACATGCATATGCGTATATTCTATACACGCGTCCCCCCCCCCATCCGCGGTCGAGATCCGGCCGCGCGATTATTATATTACAAAATGCGGCCGAAATGGGGGGGTGGGGTGGGGATGGAGTAAGGGCGATGCCCGATGAATTCCGTACGGAATGAATTACGCTCGCTAAGACCGCTGAGCGGGGTGTTTATATATATATATATATATATATATATATATATATATATATATACACACAATAGCTTGGCAAAGTGGCCATGTAGAATGTGGAGCAGGGATGGGGTGGAGGAGGGGTGGAGGATTGCGATCAGGATATCGCCTAGTTCTACGAATTTAAAGGGCGGGCGGAGTTGGATGGTGCTCGATTTTGAGAGTCGACCGATTACGATGGGCTTGATGTTTGTTATTATATATAAGAGGATTAATGTAGTTGATGCGCGGTGAATGTTCCATTGTGCGTTTTGTACATACCGCGAAACTATGGGCAGTTTTTAATGTTTTTCGCACTATAATATCCTAATTTTTTTATGAGCTTTGAAACTTTTTCTTAGTAGTTTCGAATAGTGAAATTCTTTGTAAGCTATTTGAACGGATGAAAAAATGCTAATTTGAGGCAAAACCAAACGAATGGCGCATCAAATATTGCGTTTTGGTTTTCAAATTAAATAAAAAACGAAGAGAAAATTGGTCGTACTTTTGCAAGATGTATAATTTCCAAAAATTGAGAAAGCAATAAATTACTGTTTAAATAAAAATTGCATTTTACCGAGGTATCAATGACTTTGGAGTTCATACATCCTTGCACACTACATTTAATATTTTAATAAAATTCGCAATGAATAATCAATACTTATAATATTCTTTATCGAAGAATAATTAATTTTATATTTTAAAGGTTCAAAAGTGTTTTTCTGAACTGGTTGAAGTTCTGATGCTGCATTATGGTATATTAAAAAAAATGTTGCTTTTCTTTCTGTAGGTATTTTCATTTTTTTGTTACTAAATCGTTATATATACAATATAATAATACAGATTACTAGGTAGGCAAGCCCCCTCCCCCTTTTTTTGATCGATTATTTGAACTGCGTATACGTCTATATCTTATATCGAAAGCCAAGAAGTCAAATACACCCAAGAGCAAAAAACGAAATAGGGGAGGGCTCGTGCACCCGGCGTACCTTAATACTGTTAGCCGAAGATGGTTCCGGAACGAGGATACGAAGAAAAAAAAGAAGAATGAGAAACAGAAACGGGCAATCGTATTCTTCTTCGAAAACTCCATTCTTTTTTTTTTTTTTTGTTGAGCCGAAAAGTAAATGCTATAAGGAAGACGTTCGATTGTTTGAGAATTCGGTATAGATTTTCGCAGGAAAAACTGTGCCTACCACACATTTTACGATTGACTTGGTACGTTGAAACGATAATGCGTCGCTAATTGAAGATTAAAACAATTGGAAAAAAATTTCATTTTGTTGATATATTTGACCCGTTAATAATCGCATATTTCGAACTGTTGGATGAAAAATTTTACGATCAAGCGGAGAATAGATGGCAAATTTATATTTATCAAGAGAAAGCGCGTCTGGTTATACAATATGTACGGATCACTTTGTAATTACAGTATACGACCGAGAGTACAAATGATTGATAATTATCTATCTTTCGCCGCTGAATTATTCGCCAATTCCTGACGTTGTCGAATGTAGCCTAACTTTTCAAATAGGTAAGTACAAAAGCGGTCTAAATTTTTTGAAATTTCATCAGGTTTCGCCAGGTTTATCCCCCCACCTTTTTTTTTAAAAATATATATTAACTGTACACAAAATTATACGTTAAAACGAAAAAGTAATTAAAAAAACATTTAGGAAAAAACAGAAGCAACGAAAAGAAGCCAAAAAATTTGTCAGACAGAAAATGGGTTTTATTGGCGGGGAGGAGAATGACCCGCGGGTACATCTCCTGCTCTCCGTCAATTAATCCAGGCTCTTTATTACTCGCGGACACTCCCCCCCCCCTCCAGGCGAGGCACCCCGGCCCTAATTAGTTAATTGACGCGCGAGGGGCTCGTTCGCTCGACCAACATCCACGTCATCCCCCTTCCTTCGGCTCTGCCTCTATGTCTCTGTCTGTCTCTCTCTCTCTCTCTCTCTCTCTCTCTCTCTACGCCTCCCTCGCGCTCCCCATATACTTATCTGTCCTTTTTTTCTTCATCCCCCTCGTTCGGCCGACGGCTCTGCCCTCGAGAGAGACGCGCGGAGAGGCGGGAGAGAAAGGGCAAGAGAGAAGGAGCGCACCTATATGTATATATATATATATATAGTCTCATATACCTATATAATATAAATACTATATTATATACCTGGCGTAAACGCGAAAATGCAGCCACGCGCCGCGGCACGCGCGCGAACATCTGTACCGGATCTGTCCGAGCCGAGCGCGCGAGCGAGCCCGGAAGAAGAGCGAGGAAGAGAGATGGAGAAGGCGTGAGAGAGAGAGAGAGAGAGAGAGAGAGAGAGAGAGGGAGAGAGCCAGAGCCGGGCCTATCGTCGACTCATCGAAGGCAGCTGCCGCGGATCTCCTTCGAGTCATCTGCCGCCAGTTCTCTCTTCTCTCCGCCCCTCCCATCCTCCCGCCGCGCCTCGCCCCCGTCTGCCCGTCTCTCTTACTCGGCGCGCGTGCGTGCGGCGGCGTGATAAACATCCCTCGCCTCCTTTTCTCCTTCGACGTTTACCTTAGAGCGGCTACGGCGGTGGCGCGCGCGCCAGGAGCGAGCGAGGACGCGGGACGGCCAACCGGGCATTAATGGATATTTATTATCGCGGCCCGCGTGCATATACGGCTGATTCTTGCGGCGGATCGAGAGCAGAGCGAGAGAGAACGATGCCCTCGTCTTTTTAATTTATACCGGCAGCCGCGGAGGGTATAGGGAAATTTACGCGCACAAAATGTTTATACCGAGCTGCTAATACGAGAGACCTTCCGTCCTCGTCGTTACCGGGTTTAACCTCGAATTTTTCCGTACGAACATTGTTGTTTTTTTTTTTTGTTTTTTGTTTTCACGACGATTTTATTGTATAAGCGTTCCTGTTTCTCTCTCTCTCTCTCTCTCTCTCTCTCTCTCTCGTACACCGGTGAGTAATAATAATATCCCTCAGGACCGAGGGACTGAAGGTACAAGAGCGCGTCGCGCAGATGACGCGACTTTTAGAATATCCTCGTTCATTACGACCGCCGCTATACTTGAGCGTCGTTTTCGATTTTAATGGGAGTTCGGCGAACGAGGGTGGGTGAACCGATGAGTTACATACATATACAGATGCGAACGAACCTGATTTACCTTACGATGGCAAATGGAGTAATGTATAATTACGGTGTATAATTATTACATCAATGTACTGGCATTGGGATAAAATACGGTCACTTAGAAATATTCGGAATTTTTTTTTCGTTTTATAGAAATGTATCAATAATATTCGTGTAAAATACTGCAAAAACGTACATGTATCAACTGAGCACTTCAATAAATGCAATTATATTATTAATAAATCTATCGTAATATTTCATCATGGTTCAGATGAAACGCAGTTCTGGCATAAATAAAATGAAATAGTCGTATATGTGTAGTATATATATATATATATATATATATATATATATATATATATATCAATATAAAGATACATGCCCATATGACTTGATAATTGACAAGAATATACTACCTGATACATGTATACTATATGTATGTAATAAAAGCTATTAAATAATTGTTACAAAATCTTCAAATGACTCCAACGAGCAATCTGAAGCCTGTTCTTAGATGACTCTGATGGTAGGTAGCTTGGAATTTTCTTCCATAATTGACTTTAATTTTAAATTCAAGATCGTTCTGAAATCTGGCTTATTTTTTCACAAATAAATACTATCTAATGTTAGCCTTGGATTTTGAGAGAGAGAGAGAGAGAGAGAGAGAGAGAGAGAGAGAGAGAGAGAGGGAGGGAGAGGAGAAAATTTGTTTTTTATGGTTACGAAAAACTTATTTATGTTTATTTTTATTTTTACTCTTGAATTTTAAACGACGGTAAAAATTACCTCTAAAATGAAAGGTTCTCAGGATGTCTTCCTCGAAGACGTTTATCCCTTATATTCAAAGCATTTTCTAGTAGAAATTAATCGAGGAATTTAGTACAGTCTGAAAAAAGTTGTTTAAAGCGTTCTCCGGGATATCGAATCCTCATCGACGGTCTGATAAAGTCTGTATCGTCAAGTTTAAGGCTGTTTCGAGACCAGACTTAGAATACATACTGAACGAAACTGGAAAAAATTTGACGTAGATGCTTTTTGACGCTTCAGTTCAAGTCGCCGATTTGACAGTCAAATTTGAAATTCAAGATCGACGTGAAGTACTTGAAAATGTTTCAATCGTCCCGTACAGGCTACCTGGAATTTAGAACATATTATATAAAATGTCCTCGACGTTGACAAAATTTTCAATTGGTCGCCAATGCAATTTTAAAAATTGAGCATAGCTTATATGTTTGGGCGTGAAATTTTTCGACTATTTATTTCTCCGTATTTGGAAAGGATAAAAGCATTCAGCGAACTTTAACTTTATCTTCGAGCAGTCTTTGAGTTCCATTAAATTGGATCTTGAAGCGATCTGGCGCCTGACGCGATTACGATCAACTCACCTCAGTTTTGAAACCAACGATCAGAAAAATCGTAAGATATGTCGGTTTGGTTATACGTACCCAATTTTTTTAGAATTAATTAGAGAACTAATTAATTTAATTATATAATTATTGTACTTAATATTATACTATAACCATATATTATAACATAACATACTGTATATGTATCTTTTAATGAAGGGAGAAAAGAAAGAAGTAAATTCCAGAAAGAATTACGTTTACGTCGCTTACTCGTTAGAGTTTGAAATTACTGCGGTAAAACTCAATCGAAATCACGCTCAGCCCAATTATTCTAGTACATACTTACACAAAAGCATACGTATATATATATACATGCAGGAAAGAAAGAAAAACAAAGATAATTTTCGAAGTTAATCAGTTCAATATAGATCCCAGCCACAAACTCAAAACCCCATTAGTCGTCCCCCCTTGTCTCCCTGATTCTCAATTAGTTCCCAGCGCCTCCTCCCCTCCTGGCTCATTCGTGTTCAGATTAGCCCATCGTGAAACTGCGACGCACGTGGATGCGATCCATAGTGTACGTGTGCCTGTGTGCGCGCGTGTATTTGTACACACACACACACAGAGGCGTTAAAAATCCCAACAAAAGTCTGGGTGATCGAAAGAAACGAAAAAGCCATCGGTGTTATATATCTATATATAGCCAAGTGCTAATCGCGAAATAGAGACCAAAAGATCCGACGCGCGTTCTATAGATATATAGTATATGTAGCTACTGATCAAAAACAATTTTTTTTTTTCGTTTTCCCACACGCGCGGGATAGCGCGGCGAGCGACAAATGTACTCGTGATATTCGGCTACGGTGGTTTGATCAGTGTGGGGAGGGAGGGGGCGAGAAGTTTCGGTGTGGGAAGAGCACACAATAGGCGATCTATTTAGCTATTGTGGAGCTCGGGAAAAGTAGGCGCGGGAGTAGTCGGAAAGATATTCTCTCTCTCTCTCTCTCTCTCTCTCTCTCTCTCTCTCTCTCTCTCAATCTCTCAACTCCTGACATCTAATATAGAACGTCTGATGGTCCGACGAGTATACAGAATATATACGTGTATCTTATATATATATATATATCGGAAATTACTTTGGGGCGCGAGATGTTCCGGTCGCGGGGATAAAAAGAGCAGCTATAGGCATGGGGGGGGGATGGGGATGTAGCCGTTCTCCCGCGGGGAGCCACCGGGATTGGGAATTTGGATTTTTTTGTTGTCGTTGCGCATAATAAGGTTAGAGTTGACGAGGGTGTTGATCTATAGCCGAGGGTCATTTGTACGGAAGTGGGCTCGGGGATGGGGGGATCACTCAATGAGCTGCTTCGGATGTTCATCGGCAATCCCCCGCGCCCTCTCCGCCACGCGCCCACCGTAGCAGTTTCCCCCCCCCCTCTGCAGTTTCTCATCCTCGATTACGAGAAATTCAAGTCGGAACGAATTGACGAACGATGCAAACTCGACGCTCGAGCTCGATTGGGGAAAAATTTTTTTTTTTCGAATTAAATCGTAACCTTGTGGGAAGAATACATATAATTATCGCGCGGATAATGATATTTGTAAATGATAAATATTTATTCTGTAAGGCGAGTTGAGTTTAATAAGTGTATTACATAACGACCAGTATACAACATGGAAAATCTCGTCTCTCTGAGCTATTGTATTTTATACATCTTTTAACGAATACATCTTTTAACACGATGCCGATTTTGCTTTTATTGGATTTGTGCAAAAAGTGCACATTTATCTAAAAAAAAAAAAAAAAATTCTTTTCGCTAGCATTAAATTCTCGCGCGCTATTGAATCAGTGTCATCTCATTTGCGTCTATTTAACATTGTTGGATATAATTCAAAGGTGCGGGAAATGGGAAGGATGTACGAAAGTTTTTGAATTAAAAATTCTGAATAAAATCTGAAACATTTTCTCACTCTCGACGCCACATCTACGAATAAAGATCGTGATTATGTACGATTTGCAAGAATACAGATTCAGCCGGCAGCCCGTCAAGAGATATTCGTTTATTAAGGTATATAGATATAATTTAAAGCCGAAACGAGTATTTTTCAAAAAATATATATAGATATTTAAAACTAACCAACTATAAAAATGGTATATAATTTAACCTCGAATTATATAGATAGAATTTGATAATAAAAAAAAAAAAAAAACGAGCAAATAATAGACGCAAATTGTTCGAGTTTAATTTAAATGAATAATAAAGCTAGTTACGAATCAATCCTCGTCCCGGCACCGATGTGACGAGAGAAACTACCATCGCATGCTCGTTTTTCAACGGCGCGGCGTATTCAACCAGCGCAGAAATTCGATCCTGCGATTTATACACCGCGCTGCCAGCGTATAAAACTATTCGATACGCACTTCGTCACGTACAGTTAGTCTGCGATGATCTTTGCATCCACGGTCGACTCGTCCACGTGACATAAGTCACGGGTCCGAGGCGAGATGGCGAGTGCCGCGAAGCGACAGAGGGGATCGGATCGGCAAACCCCAAAATTCCCCTTTCGTTGGGGCGGATATATCGACGGGCCGACGCGCGACGCTCGCCCGGGACCGGCAGCAGGCGTCCGTTGCGTTACGGGGCCCGGCCTCGTGTCACGCGCAACCACTTTGATCCCGCGCAGTTGCGCCCGAGCGATCGGTCGGGTCCCCCGCGCGCGTAATTAATTATGGCCTAACAATCGCCGTCTTGCATCGGCCGCCAGTACAGCGCCATGCAATATAAATATATGCATATGCCATGTATATATAATGTGTATATAATCGATGCAACCGGATTGGTTACACTTATGCGCCTTCGAACGACGTGTGCGTCGCGTGATCGGTATCGTCTCTTCAAAATCGTTTTTTTTTTTTTTTTGCTCTCGCTCCTGCCTTCGGCCCGGTCGATAGAACCCCCCCCCCCTACTCCCCCAGCCCGAAAACAACGGGACGACCATTTCTCTTCTGTTCTTTTTTGTTTTTTGTTTTTGTTTTTTTTTTCTTTTTTTATTTCATTATGTGTTTTATAATGCGCATGGGAATTGATCCTAATATTATAGGTGGCGACGAATTTTATCTCGCATCTGATTTACGAGCAATCTGTGCGCGTCGCGCCCCGCTCGAACCGCCGGACAGACCGATGCGGGGCTTAATGAAATTGCGGCCCGCAGCGGTAGCGAGAGAGAGAGAGAGAGAGAGAGAGAGAGAGGGAGAGAAGATGGGGCGAGAGATTCCCCTCTTTGTCTTTGATTCGTTCTTCTTAATTTTTCATGCGCGTTGAATCTAAACGGTCGCCATTATAAATACACGTACGTAGTGGAAGGGGGGAGGGGGACTAGAAACGTCGACTCATTGTGCGCATGCGGACGTATACCTATACAAGGATGCGCATTAAGATTGTATTATCGATTTAGTAGATTGGGACTTTCGTTCCGATGTATATATAGAATTGACTTCACGAGATTTTATGTATATGTATATATTTATACATATATAAATTCGAGCTCTTTAAAATGCGATTATACCTCGGAGGCTAAATACTAATTTCTTCTACAGGGCTAAGCGTAAAACACAATTTCACACCCCGCATATTGAAGGAGTAAAATGTTATCTTTACAATCAATGTACTTAGAAAAGGTCATAGAATTTTACACACTACGTATCTAATAATGCGCCATTTATAATTTCCTATATATAAATATATATATCGGAGTAAAAAATTACATTTTACGCTTACGATTCTAAAAAGCGTAAAATACAACAAACACGCGCTGATCGTTCTTCTCGTAATCGTCAAGCGCGCGGCTATCGTCATGTGTAAATATATACATGGTAGATAATAATACACTGTCCAACCCTTGCAGCGTTTTCTGAATTCGAATTTTTCTCTCTCAGGTATGTGGGAATGAAAATTTTACTCTTTCGTACGTGGAAGAAATAAAAATAATAGATAGTAGAAATGAAGATAAAAGAAACAAGTAAAAATATTTACTGTATACAGATACATCCGACCCTATTATTAAGCAGTAAAAAATAGATATTGGATGCGTTATGTAATATGTTTTATTTATTAACTTTAAAAACGATATATATATATATATATATATATATATATATATATATGTATGTATGTATTAATACCCAAGTTGTACGATAAATTCCGACCGAAACCAATTCATAATTATAACGCACATAAATATTGAACAGTTTATTAAAGTAATAAATGTCGATATATTGGCGATAATAAAGAATTGTAAACATGCACATTACTTTGCCCTTACTTATGTTTTTAAGTGAAAAACCTTTATTCGTTATTATGATTTTTAATTAGTATGAGTATTTTTGTATTATTTTTACATAATTGTTAGATTATTATTGCTAAAAAAGCTAGTGGCAATAATCTTTCATTTTTTTCCTATTACAATAGAAATTGAGGTATTCGTTATTCTAATAAGTTTTTTAATTTAATTTCGCATTTAAGTTTGAGTATATTTTGTTATCATTATGTAACTTCAAAGTAAAAATAATTGGATTGTTTCTTTTTGTTTTTTATTGTATAATATATTAAACATTGATTACAAATTTTTTTTGTACTTTATTTTTAAATAATGTAAAATAATATTGTCAATGGAGTTTTGCTAGAAGCATTATAAATTTTTTTATATTTTTCATTGTTTAATCTTTCCCAGGACTTTCTTTGGAAAGTACGATGGTCGACCTATAAAAAAAATGTTTAAGAACGAATAAGCTTGTAATGAAGTCTGGACGAATAAGCCGATATACATACCAAAAAAGTTTTAATTTATTGTTTTAATTTATTATTTTTATTTAAGTTTTAATTTATTGTTCATTCATAATATAGATAAATTCGTGAAATATACATCGGGACTGGATACTTTTCCATTAAAGTCGCTACGAATGCATTCGGTCCTACGAGCGATCGTAGCCGATGACATTAGGACTGGGACTTTTTTTTGAACTTGCCATTATTTGAAAATGTTTGAATTGCTCGGGCTAGGGCTTAATCAATGCCCGAGCGATTTGACTCAGGTGGTATGATTGAGCCCTATCTCGGTACGCAAAAACCGCTACTAAAATAATACCGACAAACTCAAGAATCATAAATGACCAAGAAGGTACATGAAACAAGAATAAGATTTTTCCGATACCAAAGCAACATTCGAATAAATCTCGTTTCTTCACGGCATTGTCGAAAGTACCAGTCCGAGCCCGTCGAAGCCCCGCGAACAGTTGGAGCCAAACAAAAGGTAAAACATTTCAGCCGTTCGAACCGATCGAGCTGTCTCGTCGGTTCGCGCGCTTCCACCGTTCGAGCCGATAGAACTGTTCCAACGGCTATTACGTGGAAAATTGGGAGCTGGGGGAAGGGGGCTGGACAATTATTTTTCTGACCCTCGAACATATTGCGAACGACCGTAACCCTCGAATGACACTCGTCAATTCGAGCACTGCGAACGGTTCCAGCTATATATCCGTCGCTAAAAGTCACATTGTATATCCCAGTTTTCCCCGAGACGCCTAAGCATTATCTCCCGACTCGCAGCGTGTACGGCAGCGATAAGCCGTAGGCGAGCTATGCACTGTGTAGCGTCGGCTCGGGGGATCGCGCACGACTCGCCCGCGCAATGCGTGGCGCACGGCGAGGAGCCGGGACACTTTTCCCGCATGTCGTGCCGTATTTTCCAGCGCGTGCATATATATATATATATATATATATATATACACCTATATATACATCGGAAGACTATTTTCACGCGTCATACATATATGTACTGCGTCGAGAACGCGCGTATTATAATACACGCATCGCCGAACCTCAGGGGGCGGCTATCTCTGCAGTCGCGACTTCCGCGCGCTCTCGTTCGCCTGCTTGCGCTTCTCCGCCTCTATATATAGAGTACTTATATAGGATATATATATATATATATATATATATATATATATATATATATAATACGCGTATACGTCTGTTAATACGTCGCTGGTGCGTGACTCTGTCGTTGGACACCGCGCGCGCCTGCGCCCGCTACTGGTCGATAACGGGTTCTCGAGCAGAATGAAAGATGGGCGGGCGGTGGGAGGGGGGAGGAGGCCGCAGATAGTAGGATGTTCATCGGACACCGTATATCCTGTTATTCGTCCTACAGATGGGGGACGAATAACAGAGCTCCGTGCCTCGATGGAAAGAAGAAAAAAGAAACGAAGAAAATCATAACAGCTCGATGGAATACAGACGCACACAGGTACACGCCCGCACAAACGACACACTCAGATGCATGCGCAGCGCGCATACGTACAACCCAGACGCATATCTATATATGCGGCGCTCGACCGCCGCGACGCGACTCTTGTTTTCTCCTCCCGTCCCTCCTCCTCCTCCATATCCCGCCCGGGCTTCTCTGCTTTCTCGTAGGCGTACATACTCGCGAGCGAGCGCGCGCGCGCGCGAGAGAGTCCGCGATCTTTTTTCCTCTCTCTCCTCTTTTGCAAACGGTATATATATATATATATATATATATATATATATATATCTGTCGCGCGCGCCATCTCCCCCTGCCCCTGCACCCTCGCCCCCTGCCGACGGCCTACCCTCGCCTCCCTGGCGCGTATGCGCGTCTCGGACCGAGCGCTCTCGGCTTTCGTTTTGAAAAGCGCATCCGCCTTTTCTTTCCTTCGATCGGGGCGCGAGCGAGTCATTCTCGCGCGCAAGATAAACTTTCCTGAAACTGATACGCACGGGCCTCCTTTTTCACTCCTCTTCAATATACAGGGTGTATAAAATGTGACCGTTCACCGTTAAACGGATCGGTGCGATAATCGGAGCGGGAGGAGGGGGAGATACTATGGTCGCGCTTTTTGTTTTTTTTTTTTTTTTTTTTGGAAAATTGGCAAACAGTTTTCGGGCCACGCGCCCGACGTGTTCCCATTGGCCATGGTGGGTGCGATCGGATTAGGCTCTCGACCGAGGGCCGTCGAAATTGAGGAGACGAGCGGAGATTTTCTGCGTAATCGGAAGTGTTCAATGGGAGGGGCCGGACGCTGGATCGCACGTAATTATGCCTTCATTTGATCGACAGGATAAAACTTGCTCGAAAGAGTGCGTTGAATTATAGTGCGGTATGTTTTAATGTTAATGAACATTTCGTTGCGCACTGTAATCAATATATAGCGTTATGCACACATGCCATCTATATTTATACCTTACATATGTATATATATATATGTGTATATATATATATATATATATATATATATATATATATATATGAGAGTTTCAGATGGGAAATAAGTAAAGAAGAAATTAAACTTCTTCTTGACTTTGTCTTATCGATCGTGCGATAAAATTATTATGCCTCTTATGTGTGCCTATAGCTATGATACAATAATTACCGTATTATCGTTTCTTTGTTTTCTTCCGCTGATCTATATGCAGCACACGTTCGGACAGCATCAATATCGTATTATTCGCCTAAATTTTTAATGAACTCGATCCGCATTAGTACAGATATATGTACTTTAATTCAATAGTACCCCTTTTCTTGAATTCTGCATGCTACTTGTCGAATGATAAATGTCGCTCGATCTAATTCGTTAATATATGTTTGAGATTAGATGGGAAAAGAAATTATCTGCTGGTACGAACTTGATATATATATATATATATATATATATATATATATATATATTAATTTAATAAATTATTAAAGTATTAATTCGCTTTATTATAAGAATTACGATCGCAACGAAAATATTTCTTATTCTAACATTCGCACCCTCTCTCCCCCCTCTCATTAGACCGTTTAATGATTTATTTTTTTTATAATTATCCTTGTATTTGTTATACTACTCGACCAAACAGCATAAAAGTTATATGTAATTATATAAATGAATAATAATTTTGATTTTTGAAGCAGGAATAAATATATGATTGAATATATCTTGCGTGTATATGCCTTCACGTGAAATCAGATTAGCCTTAATCCTAACGAGAATTTCATTATTGCATGTTTAAAGACCAAATTAATTCGAGCAATTAGATATCTAAACTTCTGCATACTTATATCTATATATTCATATTAGAAAGACAGTTCTCTTTTCGTAAAGGTCATTTGTGCCAATTAATATTGTACGCAATAAATGTAATAGAAGTCGGTTTGACGAGAAAAAATACTATAAGTATAATAATAATGTGAAGAATTATTTTTTTTGTTCATTGTTAAGTGAATTAAGAGACAAAAAATCGAATGGATTCAAAATCGAACCTCAATCTTGCTTGGAGCTTCGCCTCGTGCCAACAGGTTAAAATATCTCAGTCGTCATCTCAGTCGTCATCCTCGTAATTAACGTAATTCCATAATAAACGCAATTCGATTTTTTAAATCATTTTTTATCGTACGTTTAATTCATTGGATTTTGACGAGCGACAAAAGAAAACCATACGAGCCGATCGAACGATGTATGATAAACATATACCATATATGTAAAATTTCTACCGAGCAGTATGAGAATATCGGCAGTTACCCTTTTTGGCGCACGAATTCCCAACGTTAGACGGTAACGCGATGCGACGCGTATTACACGCGTTCCCCCGAATTATCGACGATTATGAAAATCTCTCGGGGAAGCATTGCCGATACGATATCGCAAATCAGAAGAAGGACCGGGAATATTACGACGATATCAGTAGTATACGCTCGGGACCGGCCGAGGCGGCGATTTTGAACGTACGATTAATCCGCCGCGCTCGCAACGCGGGCTCACGCAGAAATCCATTTAGCGATCTAATAATACTCTACGTCTCGAAGTATCCTGATATATTTCACACACTCGGCAGCGATATTGGACCAATAGGAAATTGTATTCCTGTTCAACGATTCCGAAATTTTCGCGCGTATTATTCCAGTTGACAAATCGGTGACAAATCGCTGTACAACTGTAGCTACATTCAGCCGGTTATCCTGCCGATAGGGATTTGGGTTTAAAAAAATTAATTTAAACTTTATAAAGTACAATGGAGATTGTTAATATTCTTTCAGACCTGCGAATTTCAGACTGTAGCAAAGACTGAATGTGAAACGTTATTTTATTTAAACTTTCGATTTCGTTAAAAAGAAAAAAGAAGATAATTCGTTAATATTATCGGATTCGTTGATTATATTCGTATTGGCGTCGAACTGATGAGCTGACGATCATCATTAATAAGAAAATTTTTAATTTTCGACACGGTTTCGGTAAAGCATATAATTATCTAACTTTTCTTTAGTCCTAATTCGCGTTCTCTCTCGCTCGCTTTCACTCTCTATCTATCCATTCTTTATACTTCCTTCATTGCCTCGGCGGATATTGTTGCACCTAGCTCTTTCTGTTATCAAATAAAATTGCGTAATTTGCCGATTACTTTATTGCATTTGTTTCTAGGCGTATATTAAATGCGAAAAAGTCGGCAATGCACACCCATGCAAAAGAAAAAGGCCGAATTTTCCAATGTACAGAGATAAAACGTAGAAAAGACAAGTTAAAATGAGATAAATTTTTATTTTATTCGTTTTATTCGTACTTTTCCGTCGTTCAATGAGCATGGGAAAAAATTAATATTAATATTTTAAAAACGCGTTAAACATCGAATTTTGGTAACTTGATACACGACCCTCAATGTGTCGCCGTGTCGTTTTCTCTAATTGAATTTGTTTATCACTCCTGTCTATTGTAAATTACGTATATAGCAGCCGTCTCGACTTTAATATTGTATGAAGAAAAAAATGCAGGATCGAACGCTGCAAGAACATATGTTTACAGCAAAAATGATAGCTTTAACGATCAGTTCATCCACTTTATGAATTCCCTATAATTTTTCCATTATATTAGATTGCAAATGCATTCGCGGATTTTTCATAAAAAACGTCGCGATAATAATCCCTCTCGGTGCAGAGCACACGGAATGACTTTGAGTATTTTCGAACTATTGTGTGTGTGTGTGTGTGCGTGCGTGTGTGTAAGTCTGCATCAGGCGGAGCGATCGAATATATTTTTAAAAGAACGTAGCCAGCGGCTGGCCTTTTCCGTATTTTTTTTTTTTAGCAGCTCGCTTTCCAGAGAAAAGAGCGCGCCTCTGAATTATTTACACTGGAAAGTCACGCGAGTGTCGCGCTGCTACATACTGCTCGTGCTGCTGCGCGTCCGTCGCGTCGGGGTAGGTAGGGGTCGAGCGGCTCTATATACTCGGTTTTCGCGATTCGCGCCCTTCCCTCCCCCCTCCCCTCACCGCTGACGATCTTGGCTTTTCTCGACGGCGAGACTAGAGATCTGACTTATATATGCCTATGTACTATTATTATCGTATGAGCTTCCTATTTCTGTAGCGTCCCACGTATACTAATCATTTTCCAGAGGGCCATAAGTATATAATATATATATATATATATATATATATATATATATAATGGTACAAGTGTATATATAAGTGTAGAAGTGTACATATATATATATATATATATATATAGTATATATATATATATATATATATATATATATATATCTATATTATGTCTATGTATATATGTATATGTCTGTATGTATGTATGTATTTATGTATGTATGTATGTATGTATGTTGTATGTATCTTTCGAAGGATTTATCGAACGGTGCATTTGCGGTAATTGTGCAAAAGAAGCCAACAATTGCGAAGGTTTATCTCTGCTTCTCTCTTTTAAATTCATTTCTACTTTATACGCGGACGAATTCAACATCTAGTCCATTCTCTTAAAAAAATCGGAGAAATATAACTTGACTTTGTCTATATATATATATTAGTGCCCGGTATTACGTATTCAAATACTTAACCGGCGGCGTATAAGCAATGCAATGCAGGTCTTGCCCGATGAATATTAAATGATCGAATCTTTTATTAACCTTATATTCGAGTTCTATAGCCTTCATGGAGAAATTCGAATATATATGTATGTATATATATATATATATATATATATATTGGTTATGCTAATGTGATATTAACTGCCGACCTCGATTATGGCATTATATGTGTTCTATATTTTTGAAATCTTGATATTTTGGAAATTCTCAATCAGCCAAAGTAATATAACTTGGTGAATTGTGATCGACGATATTTTTTGAAGACGATCTTTTTTTCATTATATCATATATAATTATTATCGCACTATATCTTCGATGGTGTTCTATATAGGTATATACAGTTTACGACCAAAGCTAATCATAATGGCATTATGATTAGCTCATTATTATTAACTTTTTTCGTTCATAAAAATTTATGAACGAAATTTAAAAAATTTACAACTATATATACACATGTATATATTAAAAAGTTTTCAACCATATTTATTTCGATAATAAAGTTTATAATCGAATAATAAGGTTTGATATAACTAATGATTGGTAAAAAAGTTAGATATTTGATGAAAAATAGATGTCACGTTTCAACGAGTCTGTGATGAACATTTGCAAGTTTTTGAATTTAATGGAATAAATATGGGGTCCAGGATAATTTAACCGTATGTTAGATGTGATAAAACAGAGTTTTATAAAGATGTACAGATGCATGAGGATTTTTAACTGTCTCTGATATTCTCCAAATGGTTCCTAAACTACGACATATTTTAGCTGCAATAATAGAAATGTGTCTAAGTCTTTGACAGGTTTATTTTTCCGAATTGTGTGACTATGATTGAAGCAATTGTAATCGAAAAGATTCCACCGACGATGAAGAGTCACTCGATGAGATTTTTTTTTAGATTAGTATGGTGGCCATAATTGTTTAATGACCATTTATATAAACATTCAAGACATCAGATGTATATTATTTTGTTAATTAGTTCATTTTGTTTTTATTTACGCTGGTTTCATAATTTGCTCGATAGAAAAATCGCTATATGTATGGCGTGAATAATTTTCAGAAAATAATTTCGTATTCAATTCCAATAGAAATCTTTCTAATAATTCTGCCGACCGATCCTGCATACCGACTAAGTAAAGAGTGCTCTATAATTGCAAATTCAACCCGATATCGGATCCTCAAGCTATTCTGTTCGATTTATAGAATCCGATTTGCGTACGAAACATTCCTTGTGGAAAACGATCTTCTCGACCGAAGCTCGTGATTATTCGCTGACTCGAGGCAATTCGGCCGAACCTCGATGGACAGTGACGAACGTTTTCGCTCGAAATCTTATTGTTACGAAGAACGCGGCATTAAAGCTAATGAACTCCATCGACTGGACTGTTCATCCAATTGACATTTACGCGAAAGTAGACTATAATCTGGAAGGCGGAAGGTGGCAGACGTTGAGAATCCATCATTCGATAGTCGTGGCATCGGAAAAGTTGCCCAGTGAAAAATACGACGTTCCTGAAGTTTATCACAGAGCTTTTGTCGTATTCTCATCAACGTTTTGTCCCGAAAATTTGCCGAAACTTTCAATGAGATCGATTAAAATCCGACAAAAGTCCGATAATTTTTGGACAATGCCTATAAATAGGGCAAAGTGCGTTGAAGTGATTGATGTAATTTTGAAGCGAGCGAGATCGGAGAGATTTTCTACAGTCGATATGTAGAGCAATTTTTTTTTCTCAATTATTTCACAAACAGTTGCTGAATGTTGGCTGACTTTGCCGAGTATCGCATTTCCACGCGATTGGCAATGCTTTACAAAGTTTGACAAAATTTCGGAAATTGCGGCAATATTTTCTATAGAAATTTACTTGCATTAGGGTGGAAATAGTAAATACGCTTATGTACGACGAAATCTTACGAATTACATTAAAAGAGTAAGTTAACACACTCACTCTTCCACCATACTTACATGATTAAACATAAATACAGAGAAAGAAAGCAGAAATGGAAACTGAATGGTGGGAAAAACTGTACGTGAATAAAGATTTTTCAGCTTGTAAAATCGTCCGTAATTGAACGGTATCTTTGTCGCCGCGACCAGACGTTTCAAGGAGATTCTTTTGATGCATATAGCTGGCACAAAAGCCAGCGGTAGCGGCTCTCCCACCCTCCACCCTCCGTGTTTCTCATATCGCATTAAGAAAAAAAAAAAAAAAAAAAAAAAAAAAAAGGAGAAAAAAAGAGAAGCGCAGGCGCGCGGAGCCGAGGCACGCGAACGAAACGGAAAGGGGAGAGAAAAAAGAAAAGAATCTCAATTCAGAGGAAGAATAATAGCCGGGCAGTGACGAAGGCGCAAGGATCGAAATCCGAACGCCCGCGCTCTGTATAGACAACGCCGCGCCTCCCCGGCAGTTCGCGTGAACACGTATACGTGTATTTTTTTTCACACATGCACGGGTCGTGTCGATACAGAGGGGAGAGAGAGAGAGAGAGAGAGTGCGGGAGAGCGGGAGAGTGATGAGGTAGCTGAGAGTAGGGTATATGTCTGTATATATATATATATAGAAACGAGTCGTCGGAAGGTAGACGTTAACTGATGACTCAGCGCTCACCGCGCGCGGTGCCGATGTGGAATGCGCGCATGAGCTTATTGAGCCGACCGATGGTATTATATATATATATATATATAAAAGCAGCGCTGGCATATATCAGACAGGCGACGCGTACATCCAGCAGCTCGCGGAAAAACAGCAAATGTCTATGTGAATATGTGTGTATGCAGGTATTCGTACGTCCCGGTACAGGTGCAACTATATTCATACATTCGCTAATATGCGTGTGTATATATATGTATATATACAGGCATCAGGAACTTCGAAGCTGTGAAGGATCGATGCTGTGAGGGCGCGCAGGATCGATCGACGTAATAACTCGATTGTTAGCTTTAGCGATTTTCTCCTCAGTCTGTATGTATATATCTATATAGATAAACAAAACGCAATGACAAATTAATATTCAAGACTATAAATATAATATAACATATGTCTGACCGTTTTCAGGTGTTATAAGAATAGCAGAAACTAAACAGAATTTCGAATAAATGTTGGAACTCTGGAGAAATAAGTCTGATCCTTAAAATACGTACATACATAAGTATGAGGTCACGGGCTGACCCAACTCGCGTACATGGGTGTATTCGGCAAAGAACCTATTCGTTGGAAAAATTACGAATCAAGCTTCTTTCAGAGCTTCGCGCATATGAAGATGCGATTTCAAAATTCATTTTCGGTACTTTGGAGGATACCTTCAATTCCACTCCCTATAATTTACCAATGATCTCTGATAAACGAGCTGTCTGGTGGGCAGAAACTATTTCGAATGCTTTCAAAATATTTTTTAATAATTTATCTGTTTTTTTTTGTCGTCAATTTGTCTCTTTGGCTTTTCAGAGCGAATGACTTAAGTGCTTTACGTGAGGCGTGTTTTAATTGACCTGAAGTATAAGATTTGAGAAAAAGAAACTCTTCAAAATAAGCAACTGAGATTCGATCAGCTCGATAGAAAATTATATATGTAACGTATGCATAGAAAAGTTAAAACGATCTCTGTGGATTCTCGTTCGTATCCCAACGTTTATTTAGCTCCGCAGCTTGAGAGACTTACGAACCAAGATTTTACCCTCGCCAAAGTGCTGCCACCGCTTTTCTTCAGTATATATATATATATATATATATATATATATATATATATATATATATATATATATGCAACACGCGAGCTGGTGGGCACACACACACACACACACACACACACACACACACACACACACACACACACCACACATCAACGCACATCAAAGCACATACATGTACACATGCATAATCTCTCAGATTTCGCTGAGCATATTCGATCCTCGCACGCGAGGTGCTATATATACCGCACATATGGTATACGAATTCGCGCCGTGTGCAGCCCCCTCACCTCCCGTGCCGACTTACGGCCTATAATTTGAGAAGCTCTCGAGGACGATGCGATGAGCCGTGTTTTATATATATATATATATATCTCTCTCTCTCTCCCTCTTCCTCTATCACTCCATTCCCCCGTTTTCATTTGCATCTACCTGATGGCCAAGGTCGCCGACGACAAACGGCTCGCCATGCACTTCCTCAAATGATTATGGAGAAGCTCGATGTCTCGGGGAGGTTTCTCGGAGCTGATGCTGCTGACGCAGCGCTGCACCCGTGCGAGTGCTCGTGGACTATGGATGGATGATCCGATCTTCCTGAATATCTATATACACGCATACACGCATACATACACACATATATATATATATATATATATATATATATATATATTTCAATAAGCACATGAAAAAATACATTATTCAAAATATTGTCCATGGCGAGCTATGACCTTTGCCCGCGATTCCGACAATTGCTGGATTCCGTGTCAAAAGAAAGTCCTCGTACTTTGAGGAAAGCCAGCAGCGAAACGCGGCCAATTTTTTCTGCCTTCGGGCGAAGTGAAGCGCGAACTTTAGCGAGGCGCATTTCCCATCGACCGAAGCCAGTGTTGGGCTGCAAGGGAGGCGGGCCAGGCAACTTTCCATTAGTTGTTTTCAAAATAATTTTCCACACAACAATTTTATTCGCTAAAATGGACCATCGACTATTTGACTCCTTTTTCAGCAGCTCCTAGTGGATGACATGTACGTTTCACGTCACCAAATATAGAACATGATCGCGTTTGCACGGATTCATTTTTATTTTATTCCAATTTTAATCTCCAGTAACGATTCGACGCAATAAACCGCCTGATCCTGTGTCGCTAAAGAAAAAATTAGAAAGTCATAAGTCTATTTTCGACGTTTCTCGGCCTCAGCTAGTACAGCATACAATTTTCTAATTTTGCAACGAATCCCATTAATTTTAGACGCTATGGATATGGAAAAATTTGCGTTCTGCATCTTACTCTCAAATATGTAGCAGATCTTCGTCGAGGAATGCCTCCAATTCTTCGTGCTTAAACTTTTTTGGTTGGCCCGCACGCTTTTTGTCTACGATATCAAAATCACGACGTTTGATACGCTTACACCACTTTTAACCTACTTTGAATGTCTGGAGGATATTCAGGCTATACTTCTGAGAGCAGTGAATGAGATTCAGATGTATTTTTCTTTAAATTAAACTGGTGCAGTAAAATTGCCCGTATATCCTGTTTTGTTGGCACGTAGCGACACTGATAAAAACAAAATTGCATGTATAAAATTTACGCTGACTTTGACAAATAATATTTATTAGATTTTTCGATGTTCTTTAATGTGTAGCGGTCGTCATTGCCAAAAGATGGTGCAGAAAATACATAGATATGGAGTTAGTAACAAATAGGAACTTGTCGAGTTGCAGACCCAAGGATTTATATGCTTTTCCAGCAATTTCGTTTTGCTCGCTTGGCTGATGAGAGCTATCGCTGTATTATACATATTATACATATTACAGTATGCGTTCATCGCAGTCATCCTCGCTTTCGAGCTTTTCGAGCTTCTATATGTATATATATATATATATTCGAGCCATTCCACCTATTCAATAATTCCAGACGTTCGCACATTTCAGCCAAGCCAATTCAGCCGTTGGAACTTACACCTTTTCCAGTTGATCCAACTATTGGAACATCAGTATACGTGGAACGTTATCGTTCTGCACTTTTAGATGCTCGAACAATATACGAACGGCTGAATTATTCAAAATGCTCGAACAGCTCTAACGACAGGCTCCATTGAGCTCCAGTGGTCATTTTAGTCGAATTGACAACAAAAAATTCAGGAATTCTTCGCTCATTATTAGCCAATTTATACCTAAGTGAATAAATTCATACCTGTTTGTTTTTTAGACCGTGAATTACTTAATGACAATCCAAGCCTATTTTCTTTATTTGAAAAATTAATAAGGTTCTACAAATCTTAAGATTCATCAAAAAACGGGTCACAAGCGCAAAATTGCTATATCTGAAATTAAACTCAAATAACGTTGGGCATGAAGATAGAATTAACTGCTTGCCCAGAATTTTTCCAGTCCCTACATTAGGCTAAATGCGATAGGTTAAATACGATTCCACCAACACCCCAACTATCTAAATTAACAATTAACGAGCTCAAGATTTAATTGAGCCCGAGCGAACGAAACGTTGGAATGGCTCAAACAGTTGAAACAAGCTCGTATACTTTCAAATGGAACCTTTGAGGATATTTAGAGCGTTGAAAGGGTTCGAATTATTGGCCCATAATGATTCTTATTGATTACAAAGATTTATCCAGAAGAAAGCGCGAAAAGACATGGATGAAAATCGGGAAAAAGTTTTTTTTATTTATCCTATGGCGTCGGTATTGAAATATTTTTTGCTGAGTCCAGATCTGCGAGACTTTAAATAAAAACGAATATTTCTTAAATCATTAGAGACTTTAATAGCAAAGTATGGTAAAAACGAGCGTCATTCCTGTTTTGCCATCATGTACGTGTGTAAATATTATCATTAATCTCCACTTGCGATTTTGCTAGTAAGTCGTTAATTACTATCATTTTCATCCACTTTTTATAATGTGAAGAAAGGTTTTTTTTTATTACTAATATTAAATTCTGAATTCATATATTTAAAGTTAAAATCGAAAAATCTATATAATGATCTATATTACGCAATTTTATTTATTGCATAGAAAGCCCGAAATATTTAGATTTTAAACGTTTGTACAAGTCAAAGAAAAGACATCGAGGTCAAATTAAGGAAGTACGAGAAACTATTAGAATAGATGTTAGTGTACACAATGCCAACTTACTGATAATATTCACGGAATATGGCGAGGCGATAATTGAAACCGAGATAACAGAAATGACAAAATTAAGAGACTCGAATATACTAATTCTATGCGGAACCGATTTTCCCATGTGTATTCCACGAAATTGAGTCCTGGCATCGCAATCTTCGGATATCTTTCGTATTATGTTCCTCCTCTATTTTTAGTCGCGTTTCTCGCGAAGGAATTTAGAAATCTCCGAGATAATTATTATATGAGACACTCCCTCTAACAATTGTTTCGTAAAGTAAAGAGGTTGAATATATATATATATATATATATATATATATATATATATATATATATATATATATAGAGGTAGTCATTACTGTCGAAGGCGAGGTGAAAAGAGACAAAGTTGAAGAAATCTGCGCAACTTTCTTCTATAGATTGAAACGGTAGAATGTAAGATATAGAACTCATCATACGATAAGCGCGCGTTCGAATGTTTCCGTTTCTGAAGACTGACAAAAGCATTGGTTAAGCGAGACGAACGATCAATGCGAGACTTTTCAAAAGCCAAATTCATTTTTTCAACTTGCTTTTTTTTTTTTTAATCTTAGAACTTTTATTAGAGAATATCATCTCCGCACAATAAAGTGTATTACTGTGCGTAACTTTATTTGTTGTTTGACTTGAAAATTGTACTTTTTTAAAAAACATGCTGCGAAAAAAGAGATTTATTTGTTCTGTTTATTTAACGTTTTAACACACCATTAACTTTTAATTCATTTTTTTTCGATCAGATGAATAATGATTTCGATTGGGAAAAAATCACTTTTTTATACAGAGTTTAACGTTCTTTAATACTTTGCTATTTTCTTAACGAATTTCGTGGTGTTAAGCTTACGTAAAAAATCTTTTAGATCAAGTGTTGGATCTGCTTATACGTTTTTTTTCTTTTTTAAGATTTTTGCATAAATATAGAATTGACAAATTTACTTCAACGATAAATTCAGACATAGCTTAAGACTTAAGACTTAAAAATGATCAGTATACTCTTTTTATCTTAAAAGAATTTCGAAGATCGCCCATTCTTAATAGAATTCCGCTCCTTAAAAAATTGCGCGAGCTTCGCATCACATAGAAAACTAATATTTTGAAAGCAGTGCTAAACAAATGGATATTTTGTCCATCACGGTAAAAGTGCTAATATAATATTTTTCAAACAAATTTGGTTTTATACTAAATACCAATATGCTATTTTTTGTTGTTTTTGCTAAAAGACCGTAAAACACGCCAAAGAATCACTGTAAAAAGATTTTGTACCAAAGACCAAGTTACTTCTGAAACAAATCGTAAACTATAACATGAATTAGACGTTGAACATACGATAATTGAAAGCAATGAACAACGTACAGTTTTAAGTGCACTTTCTCATGTCGTTCGTTCAAGTTTATTGTATTCGTCACGGATTTTCCATTCATACAAAATAATGTGCTCGGAAGCCAGCTCTATCTATTTCGTGTTCTGTCGTACCGCGGAGATAATGGAAATCCAAAATCGAGCTTCACCGAGCAACGATGAGAGCATATAAAAAGGATGGAAAGTTATGAAAACGAAAAAAAAAATCTCCTCCCATCGGAGATGTATAGGGGATTTCGAAAATTGTCGAGCAACCTCTATATACCCAGCGTGTGCTTTTGAAATTTCGAATCGATTTCTGTAGTTCCCTATAATTTTGGAACAATGTTAAACAGTGGACGATATGTTTAGAAAACATAGTTTCTTTAAAATTAAATCCAATTTTTAGCATCCAACCGTAGATCTCGTTTCTATTATAACATTGCAGGATTGTTGTAAAAAATAAAAACGTCGTATTCGTATTTCAGTACCTCGAAGCTTGTTGTTACCGTACTTTTCACTTTATTCGAAATTTTTTTTTTTTTTTTTTTGAACATCGTGTTTTGAAATAGTTGGAAATTCGGTAATTCAATCGTCGAGCTAAGAACGTTAAATTGCATTGCCGTAGCAGCCGAACCGAACAGAATTGCATTCACTCTAATTCAAAGAACATGAATCGTATCACTCGTCGGTACTTTGAATAAAGTCAAAAATAGGCCATACCCTACATAGAGCATACAGACATGCACAGTAAGCAACAAAAAAAAAACAAAAAAAAAGAAAAAAAAAATTAAGAAAGAAAAAGAAGCTAATCACGTGCCTATCTGCAACGCGTCCCCTGTCCCGTCGCCGCCGCGGAGCGATCGGACGCGCGAAACCGGTACATATAATTACATATTTACACGCGTACGTGTGTGCGTGCGCGCATCGGCATTGCGTGCGCGTCTCCTGCGGCCGCCCCCGCCTCGCGCTCCCGCTCCTCGCGTGGGAACTGGTCTACTGGCGCGTATACGCCGCCGACGGGCCGCGTGCGTCAACCCCCTCCCCGGCCCCGCGTGCGCGCGAGTTAGCAGGATTAGTACTTATCCGCGGGTGAAGAAAGAGAGAGAGAGAGAGAGAGAGAGAGAGAGAGAGAGAGAGAGAGAGAGAGGGAGGGAGGGAACAATGCCGCGGACTGTGTCCGATAATGCAGCGCGCGCGCGGCGTTCCGCAAGGCTGGAGTCGAGATACGCGCGGGAGAATATCCTCCTTGCTCCCTCCTACCCATCCACCCCCCCCCTCTCCCGGCCCTCTTTCTCCCCGAGGTCGCTCAGAAGCCACGCACGCTGCACGATGGGGCCTAAGGCTGTCCGCACTTCTTCTTTCTCATCCTCTCACTCTTTCCCTATCCGTTCCTGCCACCGTCATCTCTTTGTGTCTCCCGCGTATCGCCGCTTTGGAGCTGCATACAGTGTGTGTGTGTGTGCGCGCGCGCGTGTGTGTGTGTGTGCGTGCGTGTGTGTGTATTCGACGTGCACGCGATATGGTCTTTCAGAGCCTGTCGTGACTTTGGCTGCCCTTCTCATGTATTGAGATAATAGCTTTGTCTCGCATTGCATTACCGACTTTTACCACTGATTCCTTTGACGCTGTTATAACTAAGAGTCGAGTTGGGAAGGGGGGCTGAAAGTATATTATCGGTACTCGCCTAGTTAAGAAAATTGCTATTTATAGCTGCAATGGCCGCAATAATATACGACCCAAAAATTCGACAATACTTTTTATTAAAAGTTGTTAAAAAAATTTCAGTTTTAAAATTTTCCTCGCTGGAATTACGCTTGCCTTCGTGTAAATTTGAATTTGGACTCGTTCAAATTTTAGTCGGAATCGCGCTCGTTCCAAATTTAAGTTTAAGAAATCTTCAGCGCCGAAAATTCGAATTGGCGTCGCCATCGTTCAATATTGGATTCAGAATCTTTTCTTTTTAAAAATGTGTTTGGGCTCGTGTCTATTGTAAATCCGAGCTGGATTTTTTTCTGCTAAAATTTAATTAGAATTATTTGCATCGTTTCCTATTCGAAACCTGAGTTGCAATCTTGTCCGTTAAAAAATTGGTATTTTTATCCTGTTTACAAACCAACTTTGAGTTGGACTCGTCTTCTGCATTTAAAATCCGTACATATCGGTATAGATATAGATATAGACGCGCGATGAAAAATTACCATTTCGATGGCGCGAAGGCGATGACTACCGCGACATTCTTCCTCCTTATTCTATTCGCGCAATTCCAATTACGCGGTCTCCAATTCCGCGTGTCCGATAAAATGCAGCCGAGCATTCAGGGACAGATCTGTTTGTAAAAGCAAACGTGCCCCAGTGTCGTGGAAAGGGGAGGAGTGACAGGAAGAGAGAAAGAGAAATATTAATTTGAGAGCCGGGCGGAAGACTCTCTCGCGGATTTCACTCTCTGTCTCTATCTCTCTCTCTCTCCCTCTCTCTTTTTATCCCTCTTTGCGTCATTATCTTCGTCATTATCATTGGTAATAATCATAATTCAGGCGCGCCCGCTATATAGACTGCATATGTATGTGTGGGTGCGTGTGCGTGCGTGCATACATATATACATGGAGCCAGACTGCGCGTGCGCAAGATCCACTTCCGTTCCTGCAGAGCGGGGACTGACATACGGGAGAGCTCGACGTCACAATACTGCTTTTATATATATATATATATATATATATATATATACTCCCCTCTTCCGCGCGGCGGCGCGCTCTTCTATACGACTCACCTTCGAGTCCTGGGTTATATCCTCCCTAATGCCCGGCCTGTCCGTCTCTCGGTATCTCTCTCTCTCTCTCTCTCTCTCTCGTTCTACTTCTCCTGCTCGCGTTCTCGGGCTCATATTTTATTTCTGCAATCACCGCGGCCCGCCCGTTATAGTCCTCGCCCCCTGCACCCACCGTCGCACTATACCCATCCGCATCTATGTATCATATAGATGTGTGTATGCGTATGTCGATGTATGTATGTATATATAGTTCGAGCGTCGTTAACTATTGAATTCTTGGATTTTGGTCGACGTACGAGCGCCCCCGTCCGAGCTCCCCCGTACTTCCTGCGGTTTCCGTATTATAATGGGAAAAAGATCACGGCATCATTAGGCCGCGGGACGCGAGGAAATGGATTATACGCGGGATCCTTTTCTTGGCTTTTTACCTCGCCCCCCCCGGCACACCTTTTTATTGTTACTAGGCAAATTCCGCACCGTATATATCTATTATCAGTTCATTTTTCCAACTATAGTTCTTGAATTCAATCGCATTATAATGATTAAAGATTATTGTGAATTCCACCGCTAGGTTTCGAATTGTCATATATATATACTTTCAAATGGCACAATTTGATCCGTCAAATTTTCTCAATGGACCATTGCTAGAAGATGACTTGAATTCTTCAGAAATTTCTTTTAAAAAAGTAAAAAGAAATTCAAGCATAAAGTATATAAATGTAAATATATATATATATATATATATATATATATATATATATATATATATTGTTAATAAATGACATCCTCAGAAAGTTACAAAACTGCATGACTCGCCGATATATTCGCCAATGTCTCAATTGCAGTCCCTACATATATAGCATAAATACGCGGTAAGCATAATTAAATTTTATTCCGACGAATCTGATTTTCGTTTGGCTCTTTTAACCCACACCCCCCCCGTGCCGGTACAAGAGCGCGCGGTATATTCAAGAGGAATTCTTCAATTCGGGTCACTTCGTCGGATTTTCATGTTTTCCTAGGAAGAGCAAGCGTTATTTTGCTGCCAGTGCAAGATGCTTTAGAATTATCGTTTCGATTCACACCTTATATATATAATATTCGACTTTTTCTCCATGTCGCAATGCCAAATCGAGATGTTGGCAATATTGTACCGTATATATATATATATATATATATATATATATATATATATATATATATACATACATACAAATGTGGCTCCCCTTTCTTTAAGCATATAATGCATACCCGCGCATAATTGGCTCATTATATAGAATGAATGAAGAGGACGCAGAGAAGTCAGATATATATATATATAGAACTCATTGAAAGAATCAATGCAAATATTTTCACGGGTCTATATACTGGAATATATTTTAAAAACGCTTCTTGACAATAAATTATAAATTAATAATATGTAAACATTATTTTCAAATTCTCGTGCAGATTGAATTAAATTACATATTCATTTTTAATAATTTTATTAATATTATTTACTTAATATTAATTAATTTTTGTAGAGAAAACAATGGACTCATACATACTGATTCTACTTGTATTGGACGAAAAAATTTCAACTAAATGAAAATTTGCCCTACGTTGTATATATATTTCAGTACCATATGGCTTTTAATCGATGCTAGAGCAATATATGTTATATATAGATATAACAATAGAGAATTCGCTTAATTCAATTTCATAGACGGTAAACTACCGAATTCATTACGTATTCAAGTGGGAAAACGCATTATGTCAGTGGAAATGATGAATTTATCTGGACATCTAAGATCTGTTGTCTAAAATAGCACGTATTTATCTTGCCTCGAAGAACACGAATAATATTAAAAGAGTATTGTATTTTGAATCTATGTAATTGCATAAAATTTGTATATAAACTGATGCATCGTTCCAGAGCACAAAATGAACATTTCCATTTCACGATGTACGATCATAGTCCTTTTACAGATGATACATTTTCTGAAGTCTCTAATTTAAAAAGTGCATGTACATGAATATTTATTAATACTTTTTTGTTGTTGAAGATTTTCGATCGAATTGGCTTCACAGGTAGTCGAATGCAATAATTAAACGTTATGTTTCATACGTGTAAGTTCATTACGCTATTTAGGACGTATGAGCTGGAACATTGGATATTTTTTGAACTGTAACGATCCAAAAAAGATGTCAAAATTTGATAGCACGCGGCTTTCAGGAAGAATATGTATAACAGTTGTATAATATATATTTGTATGTCCAGTGGCAGGGCAGCTTTTCGCTTTTTGATTATTTTTTTATTGAAATGGAGTATGGGAATGAACTGCCCGAGCATATTAGAATCCTCTAGACACGAGAGTATTGGCTGGCTCAAAAGCCGTAAAATGGTGCTGAGACCATTTCGTTTCACGAAGGTCTCACTTATACAACTTTTAACGCATTGAAAAAGTAAAGGACCGATCGACTATTCGCAACGAAAATGGAGAAGCTGATGGTAACATGTATATATATATATATATATATATATATATATATATATATATATACGTTGGTCTCGCCTCGAATCCCTCCTCCCCACCCCGCGCTCCCCCCGCTTAGCATCCGACTCCCTCATCCCATCGGCGCGGGCGCACACAGAGGCGCCGCCAAGCCGCCGCGCCTCCCCGCGTTTCCATCCATTATGTACGCTCTCGCTCCCCCTCATCTATCTCTCTCTCTCTCTCTTTCTCTCCTCCAATCTCGGCGCTCTTAGTTTTCTTTTTCTCCCTTTCGTGCGCCCATCTCTCTCTCTCTCGCTCTCCCTCACCTCCCCTCTTCCCCCTCTCACCGCAACTGCTTAACTGGTTTCCGAGCAGAGCAGCGTCCGCCCTCATTGCTCCCGCCCCCGATTCTTCTTATTGCTGCCGCCGTCTCGCCATGGAAGGCCGGAGAGAGAGACAGAGAGAGAGAGAGAGAGAGAGAGAGAGAGAGAGAGAGAGAGAAAGAGAGAAATACGGAGATATACAGAACGATGGCGTCGTTCCAAGCCTCTCTTATACACGAACGTACACATCGCCGATGCTTGGCCTCTGCGTTTCGCTCTCGCCGCTCGTCTTTTCCATCGCAATATATATGTATATATATATATATATATATATATATATATATATATATATATATATATATTGCAGCGCAATGCGCGCGATTCTCCGCAACTCGGCTGAACAATTTCCAGGAAAGCTCGACTCGGCCCCTCGTGCAGTTTCGCGTCCGTGTGGGTGGCGAGCCGAAGCGTACCCGACAACTGCATACACCTACACATGCATATGTTCAATGTATGTGCTTGTACATGCAGGCACACCGGAGAACGAACGAACGAACGAACGCGTAGGTACGAGGCTGCAGTGCAGGCTGTCGCGGATACGTGAGAGCGAATTGGCCGTGGGCACACTGAGAAATATATATATATATATATATATATATATATATATGTATGCGCGTGTGTGTGTGTGTTAAAATTTCTGTATTATTTACAGATTCGCGAAAAAGGGATTGGTATTAGATTTAAAAATTAACTTCATTAAGATTATAGCAATAAGATCATCGTCAATCAGTTGGTATATAAGCGTTAAATGGATAATGTACATACGAACTCATAGCTGTAAGAAAATAGCTTGGATTATCAATAATCTTTCTTACTTCGTTAATTTTAACCATTTTATTTGTCGTAGAAACGGAAATAGCTTTGAATATCATTTAGTTATATAGTAACGTTCGCGGATGCACGCAATTAAAAAGAATGGAAGAATATAATGATTTTGTGCATATTTATGTTTTTCCGTGATCAACTGCGTTTTACTTATCATACACGGAGACTACGGAAGAATTTGTCGTCTTCCGATTCTAATCATCGGACAACAGCTTGAAAATCGGTAACGCAATCCGCGCGGATAGGCTGAAAAACTCGTGCATCAACTCGTCAGAAAATTGTCAATCTGTTGCTTGCGAGCGGCACGAACAGCAGAGTATAAGGACGCCGTCCATAAACCATTGCCTGAATAATTGAATTAACTTCGCATTATTAGATTTCTTATCGAACGTCAGCGCCGCGTTTGCCCGCCACGACTGTTCCTCGCAAATGTGCGCTGAAATTCTTCGATTAATAAATGAAAAAATCGCAAATGTCAAAATTAATTCTGAAATTTTTACATTGACTTTATTGCCTTCGTATACTGTATTTCTTTGTAGGCTCGCAACTATCGCCAATAAATTATGTGATTTTAAAAGGTCTGAAACGTAGTTTTCTTTCTTGATGTGTTCGTTTACTGTTTCGTTAGATTTAGTTAAGGTCAGTAATAAATTATTTTATATTAATTATTAATAAATTTTCTTATTAATAAATTTACGATTATAACGTAGAAAATCTCATCGCGCTTACTGCGATTATCTTAAATTTCATTGGAAGCTCTCGGTCGCGCAATATGTAATATGCCATCGTAATACATTCAGCGTGACGCTGATGTTGAACTGGGAATTTTGAATTTAACAAAATTCATCATCGTGGAGGTTTGCGAAATTAATTGTAATAATTCGTGTCGCCTGAATAATCGAAATCAGTATAAATATATCCGAATTTCCTCGTATTTCTATTCTTTTGCACGATTTTCGGCTTCTTGTATACGGCATTCGTAAAAATAAAAAAATAGAACAACAGTGTAAGTGCGACGTTGAATTGGCAGAGCATGCATCGAATAGTATATGACAATGTATATAGAATGTAAAGAAATTAACGCTTATTCATTCGATGCTGAGAAGTTTGCAATAGAAACAAGGTAAAAATGTATTTTTGAGGCTTCGAGAAATTTAACATTTTCAGCTATCTAAATAAAAGGCAGGTGTATATAGCATAGGTAATTAAGTAGTTTATTAAGTAGTTTATTAAGTGATCACTTTGAGATATTCGAATTTCGGCGTACAGGTGAAAGATAGAAGGAAATGGAAAGAAAGAGCGTGGGAAAGAGGGGCGAGAGAGGGAGGCGGTGAAAGATTGCATTAGAAAGATAAAGATTGTAAATATATCTTCCTATAAAATATGAAAAAATACATTTATTGAATTGCCAAACGTTAGGAAGAAATATGTATAATTACATGAAGATCTTAAAGAAATTGTTAGACATTATCAAAGATTTTCAAGCATTTATTATCTAGACTCCGCAGATATATATATGTATGTATGTATGTATTATGCATACATACCCAGTACACACGGATGGCGGAGAGGACAAAGGAGAGCGAGAGCGCTAATGCGATAAGGATAGAGATGAAGGGGAAACGACGGGCATGTGAGTATACAGCGAGCGAATGAGCGGAAGAGAGGTAAAGACTCCTCTCTGTCTTTCTCTCTTCTCCGGAGTATTGATCGCCTCGGCCTCTCTGGCGCGGATCCGCTCTATATGTATATTACATATGTATATATATATATATATATATATATATATATATATATATATATATATATATGGCTCAGAATTTCTTCCCCGGGCCGCGCAGCGCTCTGTCGCGCCGATATGTCCGCCGGCGGCGCGAGGGCGCGTCTCCTCTCAAGAGCGAGGGGGATAGCCAGTACACGATACCGAGAGATAGAGATACGCGTATGTGCCTGTGTACATATATATACAGATAGTGAGAGAGTAAGAGAGAGAGAGAGAGAGAGAGAGAGAGAGAGAGAGAGAGAGAGAGATACAGAAAGCGAACGAGAGCCTGTACGAGAGAAAGAGGGGCAGAGGAGTATGAGGGATAGCATGCACAGCCGGAGCTAGGAGCTTCTCCTCCCCCTCCGCCTCATCCGCCCCTTCCCCTTTCCTACATCCTGCAGCGTGTACACAGATGCAAATAGACACACCTATATACACTTCTACATATCTGCGCGCATAGGATGAGAGGGCAGTCTCGCGCGCGCGCGTCAGGGAGAAAGGGAGGGAGAGAGAGCGAGAGAGACAAAGAGATTGTAGAGTATTCAGAAGAAGGGGAGAGGGAGAGTAGCAGTGGGTGGTTATTCGGTATCCAGGCAACCCGCGAGCCAGTCTTATATATATATATATATATATATATATATATATATATATATATATATACATTCTCCCAACCGTCGCGGCGCGGGCGAGCGGCAACCGCACCCTCGCGTCTCCTCCCGCCCCCTCCCCGTCGCCCCTCCTGAAGCGTTCACGCAGCGCGCGGCGGCTCCTGCGAGCCCCCGCTCCCGCCCCGCCCGCCTGTGCCTTCCCCCGTCGCGCCGATTTATTATTCATATAATAAACGCGCCGTCGCGCGAGGACGACGGGAGCGTTGATCGAGAGACAGAGAGAGAGAGAGAGAGAGAGAGGGAGAAAGATAGATTGAGAGAGACACGCACAGAACTTCCTCCATATCTGTCCACTCCCGACGACGCGTGCCCGCGCGACAACCGCGGGGCCGCTGCTTTCGTCGTCCTCGCGCTCGCGGGGCGAGGCGAGCCGACCCACGGGTAAAGGCGCGAGTGTGGCGGAAGAGGGATCCGCACCGCTCGATTGGATTATTAGGACGACGCGCTGTCTTCAAAAGCGTTCTTCGCTTCTGGCCGCGGCCCCCTCGCCCTTAAGCGGCCTCTCTGTCGCTCTGGCGCTAGGCGATACTGAATAATACGCGTTTGCGCTTGGCGATTGGAACACCGCGAGGGGGGGGGAGGGCTGCGTTTGGACGTTCGAATAGGGGGGAGGGGTCCTCGTTGGACGGGAAAAATGTATTTCAATTTGTTGTTCGATAAATAGTATCGGAATTTAATGAGTTGACGAAGAGGTAGAATTTTTGGTCGATTATATTCAAGTAATTGTGAAATTTCGAAATCGATTAGCAATAAAATCCTATTTTCGATTGATATCACGTGGCCTCCGTGACGAAAGTTCAGATAATGTTCAGAGGCGTCTTTCATTATATGTAATTAGACGACGGGGACAAGCGAATACCGTTCAATGGCAAACATGCACATGAGCAAATCGATGCACTCGTTTTTACCGCAATCAATCTAGTGCAAGTAGGGTGAGAGCATAGATAGGACGCTGTGAGAGAGAGAGAGAGAGAGAGAGAGAGAGAGAGAGAGTGAGTGAAAGAGAGGAAAAGGAGGATAAAACTAATAATGGCCTGTATCTTCAACGCGCGTTATAAGTTAAATAATTATTATTATATAGACGAACAAATATATGAAGGCTATTTGATGCTTATCAAGAATTTTCTTAATAATCCATGTTTTTCTGTATTATGATAATTTTTTAAACTGTAAGACGTGTGGATGATACAAGCAACCGACAGTTTCATCTTCTTTCTCTCCTCCCCTCCCCCTCTAAACGTCTCATCTACGCTCTCATTCTACTCCCGGTGGATTGATCATGGTAAAACTTAGGGCATCTATATTTGCCCACACTATCTATCAATTGTCGCGATGGCTTAATTACGCACAATAAAAGGCACCTACGTGCATTCTCTAGATTCACGTCAGGTGGACCACCTGTCAAAATCCTTCTAATTAATGTTTAATTCATGATAATTTAAAATCTAGACGTGACGGAAAAAAATACAGTTAAATAAATTTTCTTTTCTTTTGGCTTGCATTTCCAAGGGGAACGAAAAAATCGCGGGCATTTCCCGCTGGCCATGCAGTTCGAGCCACTGGGACACGTTTCGATATGCGCTCCGAGCATACGGCTCGACGGGTTGGCGACGCGGAACCTCGGCGAGGCTCGTACTGTTTGAGATTCCATCGAAAAGCTCGAACGGTTCGATATCTGCCGTACGACCGCGAAAGCTCCGACAGAGGTGCGAGTTGCCGAGTGCATGAAGTTGTACACGGCTGTCGTTAGGCCGGTGCGTAGCTGATTTTTCTTCGGACTCGAAAAAAAAAAGTCGGAGAACGGCGAGAAGCACTATGGTTCTCTTACCGCTAGCCTGATTTCGTTCACGTATAGAGGAATAAGGTCGATGGTATTGGATGAATTTGTCATCGCTGCGTTCGAAAGATGAGCGAGTTAGCGAACACTCGTAGCGCATAGACGTGTCTCTCCCGCCTATAATCCCAAAGAGTTCGTCTTCGATTTGACAGTTTTACCTGCGTTTTATGATAAAGAGTTTCCCGTTTACGTTCGCGATTTATTGTAGAATGCTCTGATTTATATACGAGTATGGCTCGTTCGCGCGGAATCATAATTCCGAAGTTCGAAGAAAATCGCCACATCGATTAATGTGTTGCACAAATTTGTATCCGTGATATTTAGGAGCGCGTGCGCGTTAACGGCCGAGGCGCGCGTACGAGCGCCAAATAGCAATGACGCCTGAAATTAATAAACGGGATCGATTAATGGAGCGGATAGTATATATATATATATAAGAGCAGAGTGTGCACAAGTGCCGGTGCATGTTTCGCTTGTATGAAATTGCCTAACTGGATTTCAACAGGTGAAGTATGATGAAGGTTAAGGTGACGATAACTCGAACGTGTATAGTTTTACGAATTTTTACGAATTTGTCCCATTACAAATGAACTATACATTAGATATATAGATACGAACGTGCGCTGTAGTTCCGTAAACTCGCACGCGCGCGGTGATAAACGGCGAAATTAAGGAATATATTAGCAGACGATCGGCGTGTTGCCATTAAAGGAGCTTCGAAAAAAAAAAAACAACAAACAACAACAGCGAAACAGCCGTGTAGAGAGATTCGTCAAGATGCAAAGAGCGAATCCGTAAGCGAGAGAGAACGACACAATTGTGGACTGGACCTCGCACAAGAGTTTCAATTTTTTATTTTTTGTTTTTTTGTCCTGCTTTAGACGCTCCCTGCTTCTACGTTATTTGCAGTTATTGAAGTAAGGAAGATATAATAACAACAACAACAACAACAACAAAACAGCTCTAAGACAAATGAGTTCTTTTCTATGCTTCATCAGATCATCTCAGAGACACCTTAATAATGCCTATCAGCTCTCGGTTCTTCCTGATACACCGTACGACTATACTGTCGAAATAAAAAGACCATCAGATATATATATATATATATATATATATATATATATATATATATATATAGGATAGCGCTCCATTTAATCATTAAAACACGTCGATGCTACGTCTTTAACGTTTCGGCAGAGAAAAGCGAAGAGAGAGAGAGAGAGAGAGAGAGAGAGAGAGAGAGTGATGAGTTCCATGCGCGCAGAGGCACGGGCCTCCCTTGCACAGGTGGCGGAGGTGAGGTACAGCAGTGGCCGCCGCAGGTGTAGAGCTCGTTCTGCCGCCCCTACTCCGCACCCCTCCCTTTCTTCACCTTACCCTGCGCGCGCCCCGCGAGAAGCCCCGGTCCGACGAGTGGGACGACGACGACGACGACGACGACGACGACGATCCGACCGAAAGTCGATTTCCTTTGAGAAGGGATCCATGTATATATGTATGTGTGTGTGTGTGTGTGTCTGTGTGTGTAGTATGCATAAAAAAACAGGGGCGCCGCCGCCGCTTCTGCTCGGCGTGAAAATCGACGTTTCCCGCCTGCTTAATAACCAGCCGGCGGCCCCGATGACTGTACGGGATGTAAGGGATGACGAATTTTTTTTCCCCCCCGAGCGACGCTCCGGCCATTAAAAATACACGTTCATCCCTTTGTGGGCATACACCTTTCCTTGTAGTGATCCCATATATATATATATATATATATATATATATATATATATATATATATACGCACACAGGTACAGTTATTCTTATTAACAAAAAAACATGCTTTGGCATTAATATTTTATGTGCAATTTTTGGTAGCGACATATGAGACTCACACCATTTATGCAAGTGAAATTTTGAAATTATACAATCTCCAGTTCCAATTCTTAACCACCAAAAATCCAACTTGGATGTCAAATTATCAGTATAGGTATTCTTTTTACATAAAATCTGAGAATCGTCACCAATGGGATTCCGAATTGGAATACTTTTGGAAAAAAATTGCAACTCGAGCTTTTATCATTAAGAACGATAATTTTGCGCTAAATCCATTTTGTCAACAATCTGGATTGCGATCAAAGCCGTTCCAAATTGAATTTCGAATCGTTTTCGCGAAAAATTGGAATTGCCCTTCTTCGTAAAAAATATCGTTCGTTTATTCAAATCGCGCAGAATTCAATTGTGGAGACGCAGTTGTTTTCTCTCGCGTACATTATACGTTTAAAAACGGACAATAACGTACGTAAAAAGAAATATTGTCATTTCGCATTTGGCAAAGTGGCGTGATTTTCGTTTTTCTTTTTTTTTTTTTTTTGATTGTACGAAAAAAAACAAGAACAAATAATTATCTCACATACTTCACACTTGACAGCCGTTATGACCTACGAACTTGTAAATCAATAGCGTATAAGAATGCTTTTGACTTCTCGTGTGTTCTTTATCCTGGCCAATACCGTGTACAAGCGTGCACGGATTAATTTTTCTAATAAATCCCGACTGTAGTGTTTTTTTGAAAGTCTTCCAACTATTATTCCTCCTTGATTAGATCAATTTATTCCGCTATCACTCTTTATTATTGCCAAACATGCGATAAACCTTGTGAGCTTGTAACTTCTGCTGTGATGCGGAAAGACATTTTGGATAATATATATATATATATATATATATATATATATATATATATATATATAGTACCCCCTTTATATGAAATTTTAGTTATTCATTAACAGAGGATCGTATCATTAAATCGTGGCCTTCGATGAATTTTGAACTTGAACCTCGTCTTGCGCCGCCCGTTTATCTCCTTCAGTTTTACGGATCAGCGAGGGAGATTTTCGTTTATTTCGCTTACTTCGTTCGTCAAACGAGCGTGTTTACACGGGCGAGAAGGTTTTTTTTTTTATTGAATTTACCCGTAATGCTCGCTTATACGTATCGAAAGGGGGGGGGGAGAGGAAGATAAAAGCATACGCACGTAGGTAATGCATAGCTGTTTGGAGCGCAGTCACAGGATGTGAATTCGTTCGAACGCGAGTTTTCTGGGCAAGCGGGTATATATATATATATATATATATATATATATATATATATATACAGATCTATGTATATATAGGTGTGTACCTATATATAAAGCGCTCGCTCGACCGCGGGAGATAGTAACTCGTCCACTATATGTATGGAGAGAATGAGAAGGGAGGAGGGGCGAAGGAAGCGCGCGAGGCTAGATATATACGCATATACATAGACGTGGAGCGAGACAAAGTTAGATAGAGAACTACTTCAAGAGGAAGAGGGAGAGACAGAGGGAGGGAGAGAGAGAGAGAGAGTGAGCGTGCGAGTTGTGGGAGGGAGCGGGAGCAGCACACTCTGGCTAAAGTCAGATCTCCAAGGTTTCATGTATATATATATATATATATACATATAGGTTTGTTGGCCACGAAGCGTTGCCTAGTAACAGAACTCCCGGGGAGGCTCAGCCAACGGGTCAATACCTGGCTGCTCCTTCTCTCTCTCTCTCTCTCTCTCTCTCTCTCTCTCTCTCCCCTCTCGTTTTTCTCTTTCTCCCGTGCTCTGCCCCTCGCGTAGGTGCGCGCGCGAGCGCGAGACCGACGAGCTGCTGCTGGTGCTGCTGCTACTGCTGCTGCTGACTTGCCTCCCCCCTCTCCCGAGCTGTCTTCCGCCGGGCGCCGAGCCGAGGCGGCGACTCTATAATACTCTCTGATGGCTGAAAGAGAAGCGGGAGAGGTGAGAAAAGAGTGAGAGAGGGTGAGAGGGACGGCGAGGAATGATCTTACGGCGTGATAACGCTGAAAATGGAGGGGAGTGAGACAGAGGGAGAGAGAGAGAGAGAGAATAGAAAAGGAGTGGTATTACACGTGTACATTGTTGTAGAAATTCAATAATTCTTTGGAGTTCTTTTATATTTCATCTATTTAGCAAAATTTCTTAAAGATCGATTTTGGACGAGTAGGTTTTTTCTGAATCTCCAACAGTATCAATTGTTTTACACCATTTCTGTATAGATATATTAAATTCTCCATGTCGGATCACGCTATTGACTCATTTTCTCTCCTCTCCCTCATTTCTTCCTAGGTTTCTGTAATACGAGTGTGTGTGGTGTGTGTGTGTGTGTGTGTGTGTGTGTGTATAGTGTATACACATACTGGACACAGCTCCGTATCAGCTATAAACCTATTTCGATACGGTGGCGTGGCTGTCACCAGATGTCACACCCACATGCGTATAGCTATATGAATGTGTGCGCGTGCGTGTAACGATAATGTTTCAGTGAGCCGCGGGGGCGTTTGGGGGGGGGGAGAGATCAATCTTTTGTTCGGTCTCATCTACGAAATATTGCGGCGTTTCATGTGCGCGCGTGAACGACGCGGAATGTCCGAGCTGGTTGCCCCGACGAAATCCAACACCCTCAATCGATATATTCACCCGCGCGTAGATGAGTGTGTATGTAATTAATTGAAGTTTCAGCCCCGCTGTCCGTCTCCCTGGACACACACACACACACACACACACACACACACACTCGGTGTCTCTCCGTATAAGCGTCTATATATGTGCATTTATGTGGATATAAAAAAGGGAGAAACGAGAGCGATTTAGCCGCAGAGAACACGCCGCGGAATACGAAATGACTCCGAAAGTAGAGCATCGCGCGGCGCAATCGAAGCGAGAGAGAGAGAGAGAGAGAGAGTGACACGGAGTATACGTGTTCGCGTCTACCCTCGAAATGACAATTTCCCCCCCGAGTGCTTCGACGTATGCGTCGTTTACACGTAGGCGTATCCAACGCCGTATGGATACTGCCGTCACACGAGACATAAGTCTCTTTGCGCGCTAAGAGAGCGTGAGAGCGTGGGACAGAGAGAGAGAGAGACCGGGGGGGGGCAGGGTGGATAGAGGGAGAGGGCGAACGGGAGAGCAGTACGTGGCAGATACACAGCAGGCCGGCCCGTCTCCCGACGCGACTCCGGCGAAGAAGCGGGCGGGTCGCCGGGGTCGGGCGCGCGGGCAGCGACGGAGGGCGGGAGGGAGGACAACCCCCCCCCCCACCGTGGCTGGGCTCGGTGCCTCGCATTATTAGCGTAGCCACTCGTCCGGAGAGCCGTTCTCGCCCCCGGAATCGGCCGGCCGTCGTGTCCGTGTCGCCAGCGGTGAAAGCGGCAGCAGCGGCATCAGGCTCACCCTGCCCCGCGCTCGGCTCGCTACTGCCGCCGAACGGAGCCCGGGAGTTGCGCGCGCGCGCCTTCGCCCGTTTCTTGGTAACGCGCCGGCCGCGAGGGCTCAACATGTCCGCCGGAAGCTCGAGAGTTGTACGTATATGTGTAAATAGCCGACTCGGAAATTGACTGCTCTCCCCTCCACCCCTCGTGCTCTTTCGCTCTCTGTTCCATTCCCACTTACCTTCACGCCCCTCTCACCCCCGTCTTTCTCGCAACTTTACTAAGAAGACGCAAGAGCGGCGCTCTTTGGCAGTCGACCTTTACTTATATTTGTCCAAAGTGGCGTTGGGTCGTCTGCCACACTCGTTAATTTATGTAGATGATGAGTACCAGTATCGTTTATTAATCCATCATCCGGGTATATAAGCCATTGGTGGTAAAACCCCTCCGTGAGTTGGAAATTTATGCTCAGTACTGTTATTGCGGCATATTATCAAACTATTGACTATCTTTACGTTTTCGTACAGACCGTCCATCTCCGTATCCTTCCCCTTCCCTCCAACCCTCTCTCTCTCTCTCTCTCTCTCTCTCTCTCTCTCTCTCTCACTCTCTCACTAAAAGAGATATGCGCAAGTTTTTACTAGAGCGTGATGGTTAGTTCTCATAATCGACAATCGTTTGTCTGTCCGCATGTTCACATTAATTTTTTACTTCATTTATAATTATAATACTTCGTGTTATAGTAATAATAATAATAATAATAATAATAATAATAATAATAATAATAATAATGATGATGATGATGATGGTGATGATGATCGTGATGATGATGATGACGACGACGATCATGTATTAGCTTATTTTTGACTTTTATATATTATTATTATACCTGGACATATGGCAAAATGTATTTTTGACTCAGTTAGGACTAATTACTTTTAAATAGTTTTATCAATTTATTTATGACTTTTATTTAACACCCAGTTTAATCGGTATACATCTATATTGCGATAATCTTTTGTACACATTAAATTTATACAAAAAGGTCTTCGACAAGAATTTCCACAAAATATCTACTGTAACTATTAAATAAACTGTTAAACATTATAATATTGTATTGACAGATTACAAGATCATTGTACGAATTTTTGTGCCATCAAGCTCAATAAAGGCTCATCCATCCAACTGTCCATTCATCCATCTATCTTCCTCTCTTTCAGAAAGCTATACATATCGACGGTCATCCCGGCCTGTCGTCGATTACTTTATACGCATTCGCATGCTTATCATTCCGAGGCCGGCGATGCGAACTCGCCCTCGCAAGCCGATGAAAATTCATCGGGATTACGTCTTTCCAGGGTCACACCCGGCTGATACTCAAACGGAGAACGAGAAAATTCGCAATAGCGCTCTCTCCGCGTATTCCTCCACGGAGTACGGGGAACAATTGAACAATTCGTTCGCACTTATGACTAGTCCATCTTTCAATTCAGCTCCTCTTTCAATTCCACAATTTATCCCCAAAAAACCTTAATCTCGTATCAAAAAAAAATACGTTGATACGTAGAGATACATATGTAGAGAATCATACAAGTTTGGAGTTAATTTACGCCGGATCTGGTAGCTTAGCATGGATATATATATGTATAAATATATATATTATACACACATTTGAAACACACTGCGTTGAATCATAATCATCTACATAAACATTGCTTTATTACTCCTCTCCCCCCGTCCAGCATTTAAGCACTATTTTTCGTCCGTTCTCGCTGATGTATCTATCAAACAAGAGATGGTAAATCTAGATCGAAGCCGTATTACGGAGTTCCGGGACGCGATACCCTCGAAACGTCCTTAACCGCTCGATTCAAGGATTTACGTATACATACATACACACATACATACATCCATATATATATATATCTATATCCTCCCATGAACCCGAATACCTGGACAGCGGCTCTCCGCCAGAGAATGTATTCCCCCGGAGATTGTACAGTCAAGGCCGTGCGAATGAGGGAAGTCTTGCCCGATGTGCCTTCGTGTAATGTATACGCGAGCCCGCGTAACTGACGGATCTTTATCTTTTCGGAATACCGCCAAATTCATTAAATGCTCAAACTCGAAAATATGTTAATCCGAGGGGAATTATAATTGTTACAGTCTCGCCGCCAAGGTGGCGTACCGCGGCGCTTCCAGGTCGAGGAGCGCGGGGCGCTCGAAATTATCGCGTATAAGAGGGATACACACACACACACACACACACACACATAGAGTAATCTATTTATAATCTTCATTTTGCTCTTCTAATTGCGGCCTATTGGTCGTAATTTTAGCTTCCATTCGTATGCGGAGTTCTTTGTCACTTGGACATTAGGAAATCGAACTGTAAGGCTAGAAAGAATTTTCAACGGGAGGATGCACGTCCTTAGATTATATATACAAATTTTTATTTTATGTATATTTTATTATAAATATTTATTATAGATTATATATTCCGACATGTAGTGCAATATGAATTTGATAATACTGATCTGTCCTTTTCGCATACGAATGCACCAAAGCTAAAAGAAATTCCCATTATTACATGATTTCCACATACGCGAAATCGAAAAATTCCGAATAGAGCGCCGTCGAATGAGCGCGCGTGCCTCGATCGATATAAAGCTATACTCAAATATGTGCCGTCAATTTTCCATTTACTTTTCGATATATATATATATATATATATATATATATATATATATATATATATATATATATAAATGTGGATCGCCATTGCCGCATCCCGGGAACAATTGCGGGTGACGCGGAAAACGAGCTCGAGATCCAATTCATTATTCGTTCGTAGCTCTCAATGTGATTATATATATATATATATATATATATATATATATATATATATATATATATATATATATCTCCCCCGGCAAAATCGATAAAAATAAAAGCCCGAGGGCAATATCTTCGATTGAACGAGGTAAAAATGTACACAGACACACACATAGCTGCGCATACAATACATAACTAAAAGAGCTTTTCTGCGCCGCGACGACGGATGATTCAGCAAAATGGAGGCTGATAGGTATAGAAATATATGTATGTCTATATATAGGCGCAGCTCCCACCAACGCGGGCAGAGCTGCAGTGGTATCGATATATATATATATATATATATATATATATATATAGTAAACTAGGGACGAGGGTCGCTCTCTCTCCCTTTCTCCTTCCCCTTCGCAGTAGCAGTAGCACCAGCAGTAGCAGTAGCAGCAGCAGCCGGCTCCACCCCTACTACGCACGGGGGTGGCTGAATCCCCACCACGCCCGACCTCCTCCGACTCGCCTGGCTGCGCAGCGAGCCGTACATATACACACGCTCGCATACACCATCTATCTCGTCCACCCGCCCCTTATTCTCTCTCCCTTCTCTTTCTTCTCCTCCTCCTCCTCCTCCGCCTCCTCCTCCTATGCTCTCGTATTCTCGCTCTCTCGGTCGTCCGCTCCCCCCGCCCCTCCCTCTTCCTGTCCTGCTCTCGTTCGAACCCCCTCTTTTACTCTCTAGCACTCTGTTTATCTCTCTCTCTCTCTCTCTCTCCCTCTCTATCCTATATCGTTCTCGTTTTTATCTTTCCCCTTTCTATACCGTAGTTCCCTCTGCTTTTTGGTGCGCGCGCGCTCGTTCGCTCGCTCTCGTTTTTTATCTTGTCGGGTTCGCTTGGCCGCCTTTTGTTCCCTTTCTTTTGCCTTCTCTTATATACAGATACATAGATATATACATACAATCATACATAAATACATACATACAGAAACACATACATATATATATATATATATATATATATATATATTTCGACAGAAAAGCTCAAACGTCTCTGAGCATTCGTGGTAACCACGCCTTTTTCGTTCCATATTACTCTTGTTCTGTCTTGAGTGATGCTTCTTCATTGGGTGTTCGACGATTTACCGCTCTCTATACGTTTCCCCGTTTTTTTTTCAGCAACTGAAATTATTTTTGACCGCAATTATACACAAGTTCCTTTATTTCGGCACGCGTTTCAACCCCCCCCCCTCCTTCTCCATCTAGGTTTTACTGCAATTTCTCCTGCTTTCCCCAAAAATTTTTCCCCATATGGTGGCTGTATATATGCATATGGTTTCCAGTCCCTCTCAGTAATAATTTCCTCGACTTATTTTTATCTTTTCCTTTCTCTTCACTCGAACGTCGTGTTCCCTTTTCTATTTCTTTCTGCTGGATGTATATATATATATATAAAAAAATATATATATATATATATATATATATATATATATATATATATATACTCATAATGACGTACGCCTGCTCCCTGACTCGTCGGCTCACCTGACTCCCCCCACCCTCTCCGCTCGGCGCCCCTCGTACGATATATACCTACGCGTGGATCATATGAAATTCGAATATTCTTTTCCTCCCCCCTCCCCCCTTTTTACCCGACTCGACTGACATAGTATATACTGTGAAAGCCTCCCTTTATCCCTACCTTCCCATAGAATCGTCGTAATTTTCGCCTCGCGCGCCGGATCTATGATTTTATTTGCACGAACGTTAATGTATCCATGTGCGGGATACATCGTCGAATGAAAAATGAAACAGCGGCTATTGTTGATCAATAACTCGCGATTATCGAAGAATCTACCGTCCCTTCGTTCGATTCGCCCTCTCCCGTCTCTAAATTACTATCTAAATTTATAGATGTAGACCGCCGATGGAAAAGTAGGGGTATATGTAGGCCATTGGGCATGAGCGTGAGTTACCTATATTTTGGATTATATTTTATTAAAATTTTTATGCGTATATAGCTAGCTTTATAGTTAATCGCTTTTTACTTTTTATTTATGACCAAAAAGCGAGCGCGACTTTTATTTTGGAAGTATAATTTTGCTAGTTTAGAATCTCGGTTCACGCGAAATCGCTTATTACTCTTAGAAATCGTCTGTTATTTGCTATGATAATTGGTTGTAGAATTCCACTTCGAATTGACTGATTCGAATTATCTGAAGAATTGTATGACTAGAATACTGGACATGTGAAATATCAATCTGAAATCATGAAGTATTTTTTGGAGCCTTGCTATAAAAACGTAATCCTTTCAGTTTGTAATACTTACGTGCATATATTCAGTATAATGCAGATAGCTTTGAATAATGTTCTTTCTTTAGTTGTTCATCAAGAAGAAAGTCTAAATTACTTAAAAGTCTGCTTTACATTTTTTAACAGCAGCTCTTACTTATAATTCCGTATTCTCAGGTTTAATTTTACGTTTGTTCGTTAAATTTTGTAAGATAAAATATAAGAGTAACGTTTCAAATAATAGCGTCAAAATGACTAAATAATGGAATTATTAAAGTAATTTGCACCTAAAAACCACAGGAAAAATCACCATAAATTGACACCTTTCGTACCTAAAGCTTAATAATATTACACCCCCTGCTTAAAATTCGAGAATAAAATTTTCAGTTAACAAATAAAAAAATTTCATTTAGCTCTTTACTACCACGTTACCTATAAAAAAGAAAACATTATTTATACATCGTCGGAAATTATATCAATCGCGTTCTTTGCATACGATTCGAATACACCTTCTAGCTTATAATTACCATAGCGCTTTAAAAAAATTAGTAGTATATTTACGTCAATTTATCATACGTAAGTATATAAGTTCGATCGATCGATTAAGATCGCGGATTACGCGCCCGTAGCCGGTATTTACGCGAAAGCAAAGCCGCGCTTACACGTATTATATCATTATACCTTATACACACGCGTGTGAATATTAATTGCTCCGCTGGGCATTGCTTATAAATCCGCGAGAGGGTGTAAATTCGTTGGCTCGTTAATTTTTCAAAGCCAGCGCCGTGTCACTCGCGAATGCGGAAATAATTCTGATATTTTGAAGAGAAGCCATTGTCTTTTTTCGCGAGCGAGTAAGCCACGAACGTTGGATCGAAAAGTCATTGGGCTTCGATGAGGAGCCATTTGCTGGTCTACAGTGGAGTCGGTAGATGAACCAAAGGGGTTGTCTTCCTCTTTGAGATTTCTGTGAAAAAAATGAGACGAGGACGTTACAGCGTCGTTCCATAATGTATAAACTATGGCTAGACAGTAGGGCTAGAAAATTTTGCAAACGGCCCACGCGCTTATTTGTGTCGTTCGAATCTTCGTATTGTTCTCGGCCAGCTTTCCAGTCGATCGTACTGCTAATCGGACGGTTTGAAACGTCGGAAATCATCGATCCCTCGAATCGATCGATGTGAAAAAGAAAGTCCCAAAGAATCACACAGTAGGAAATTTCTTTATCGTCGAATAATCCGAAGACTTATTCCGGTTGCTGGAAACTTGGAATTATACTCGAGTAGCCTGAGCTAAAACTTCGACGAAACCTAAGACTAGTCTTTTATATATATATATGTGTATATTGTTGAATCTCGTATGGGACTTAAAGACCGATTCCAGGACATGATCTAATAACGAGCTTTAAATGGCCAAGAAGAAGACCCGAGACACAAGAATATCAGTCTTGACGAAATCCTTTACCTATACGCATTGTCAGAATTTCGTACTATGTCTATAATTGCATTTTTTTTAAATCAATCATGCGCTGGGAACTTCAAATCTATTTGAATACTCAAGATCATTAAAAATCACGAATGAAATATTCCTTTAAGTACAATTACAACATTTATTTAGAAACTAATGACTCCAATTGTACAATAATCCATTGGCTGTCCAGGAATTTTGTTTTGCAAAATTGCTCAAAATTTAACGTAAAAAGTGCCTCGATGTCATGCACAGTCATAAATTATAATTACACCAGAATTTTTGTTAATAAATTAAACATTTTTCATAAATAGATTTAATACTGTATTCTGCCAAGATATTAGAACTCGTTTAGTAAAGTGACAGCTTTTTCGGCTCTTTATCCAGATCTTTTATGAAAAGAAATTTCAATTTTCTCATCTTCATCCAGAAAAAATTAATGGATTGGGCCTTTTATTTTTGTCCATTTTTCATGCTTTTGGAATATAGGTCGGTATCAATTTTTCGTTTCAAACAGAAGAATTCGCAATG